>BQNB010050263.1:0-41592 GCA_026074375.1 Tanacetum coccineum | reverse complement strand
CTTCATTCACATTCTTAGGTTCTATAGTTGATATAAAACAGAAGAAGTTACTTTGGTTTTGGGCTTGTGACCTAAGGGTTCTATGGTTAAGATTTCCTATGACATTTTCTAATAGATGGTTCCTATATTCCTTAATGTTGATTATTTCATCAATTTCTAAAGTTTCATCTACAATGTCATTTTCTAGGTTTTTCTTTTCGGTGACCTTAATTGCTTCTTCTTCATCTAAGTCATCATCCATCAAGGGTGATGTCTTAGAGGGTGGAGGAGTTTCATCGAATGTCACGTTAAGTGATTCTTCGACTTTCCTAGTGTGTTTGTTAAGGATGATGTAGGCTCTACTATTTTGAGAATAACCTAAAAAGACACCTTCGTATGACTTTGGGTCAAACTTGGTAAGGTTGTCTTTTGTGTTCAAAATGAAGCACTTGCTTCCAAACACTTTAAAATAATCTAGCGTAGGTTTTCTACCTCTTAAGAGTTCATAAGGTAATGAGAATTCGGTTGAGAATGTATGTTGAAGTATCTACGACGTTACACCAAAACGTTTGTGGTAACGATTGCTCATTCAACATAGTCCTACTCATTTCTTGAAGTGTCCTATTTTTTTTCGAGCATAGCCATTTGTTTGAGAGTGCGCGGAGGAGAAGTTATGTGTATACCGTTGGTACTGCAAACTCTCCAAATTGCACCTCATTATCAAATTCTCTACCATGGTCGGTTCTTATTGACACTATTGAACAACCTAATTAGTTTTGGATTTTCCTACTAAATATTTCGAATTGATCGAAAGCTTCGATTTATATCTTAAGGAAATCTAGTCCAAGTGTACCTAGAGTAGTCATCTACTATGACTAGGGTGTAACGGTTTCCTCCGTAACTCCGTACGGCGGATGGACCGAAGAGATCCATATGGAGAAGTTCTAAGCATCTAGTCGTTGAGACTACATTCTTAGCTTTGTGACTAGCATGAGCTTGTTTTCCTATTTTGCAAGCATCATAAAAATGTTGATCAAACTTAAGCTTAGGTAAGTTTCTAACTAATTCCTTAGAGGCAAACGATTGAATGAGACTCATATTTGGTGTCCTAATCTCCTATGCCACAAGTGGAATTTTCATTAATCGTTGTTAGACAATATGATCCATTGGTTATTTCCTAATTCATCACATATAAGCCTTTCTTCTATACTTACCTATGACTTTACCGTCCTTAGTGATTTCACTATCTGGTCATGAAAAGTTACTTAACTTAATGTCACATATTTGTCTATACTTAGCAAATTAAATCCTAAGTTATCAACATGTTATACATTATCTATTTTGAGAGAGTCATTGTAACATTTCGCATTTTCGTGTCATTGTACGACTATATTAATGATCACTATTTATTTTAGTCCGATACGCGTTTACTTTAATATTTACTTTTAAGCTAAACCGCCGTAGGACTAGAAATAAGCAATGAATGTAAACGGTCACCAAATAATTTAGGTTTTACATTCCACAAGTAAGGAATAATTTATTTGAGAATAATAATGTACTTGCGTAATTTATTTTTTTTAGTCATGTAAATTGGGTTACGTTTCGCGATAAAATACATTTGGACGCACCCGGTATACCTTGGACTTACTAGACTCAAACCAATACCACTTTGAAAACTAAAACACAAATTTATCAAAAGTTTTGTGTTTATATCCATCTAATGCGAATGGGGCCAGTTAAATAGTATAAAAAAAATCGTCTTGTGATATAGTACTAGCAATTCCCTAATGATCCTTAGCAAGTACATGTACATCCTTGTTTCATTAAATATGGGTACTAATGGTCCCCTAATGATGCTTGACACAATGGTTAATACTCATTTTGTTTCCTTTGCCCTTCTAGCCGCGGTTAGCAATGAAACAACATACCAAATCATAAGATTTCCATAATCTAGCAAGATCTTGTACCTCAACTACCTAATTAATACATGTACTTAGTGGTTTAGCTAAATACCATGTGTAACTAACTAAGAAACTCGAAACCACTCCTAAGGGCACGGTTTGGTTTGTGTGGACTAAGAGAGGTGCCTAAGTCACTGTGCCTATAATTATGCTCCTACACATTAACTTAGGCCTTCTTTAACTTCAAACTTAAACATTCACTACCTCTCTTGGTTTGGGATATATAAACCGCAACCAAGGCACCTTCACGTTTCATTTCGAACAAACAGTACCCCAGGGATATTCGGCTAGAGGGTTGGTTGGTTCGATCGTGTACACATTTGGATTAACATTTTGCACGTCCACTCCTAAACCTCTCGAGCTATAGGACCTTTGTAAGTGGTATACAACTCTTTTCCTTCGTATTTTACGTGTTCATTTATTTGTAAACTAGCTTAGGGGTCAAGAGTATGTGTATACGACATACTAACGGGAAAGCACGCATGATAAACATAAAATGAACATGCTATGAGCACATTGTACTCGTTTAATAACTTGCACGATGCTAGAAACGTATAAGCTAACGCGAACAATTCAACCATGGTATATAAAAAATGTAACGTATGGGTTAAGCCTTGTTCGTACATTTAAAGAGAAACTATGCGGTAAACTGATTTGTGGTAAAACGACCTGAGGGTGTGGGAACAATGTAGTCTGACGTTAATGAAAGTTTGCATGTCGGAAGTCACGATTAGAATATTGTTAACACATCAATTTTAGTGCTAGGGATTTAATGGGAAACATACGAGTGTAACAAATCTTTCGGACCTAAACGAACCCAACTAAAATGGCTAACACCCCTAACGAGCCTCTATCGAGCCCAACAAGGCCCAACGAGAGCTTATTAATAAGCCGCGACTTATTAATAAGCCACTCGGGCTAAATCATAATGGGAAGTGCTCGATTTGTTTCGCATAGGGCTCCCGACTTGTTTAGAAACCTAACCTAACCCTTAAAAGGCTTACTAGCCCATTCGCGGGCCCAACAAGCGCCATAAGCTCTCAATAAGCTTTAACAGCTTATTGGTAAAGGTTTACGCAGCTTATTCAAGCTAAAAAGGGCTTAATGGACTCAAATAAGGTTAATGGGCCAAGCCCTAACCCCTAGAACCCATTCGGGTGACTATCGGGCCCAATAGGCCCAACGGAGAGCTTATTAGCTTATCGAATAAGCTAAATAAGCAAACCGACCTCCAAAGCGCTTATTAGACCTAAATGAACTTAACGGACCCTAATGGACCCAATAAAACCCTTTAAAACCTTACCGGGCCTCAACGGGCCCAAGACCGGCCCATTAGAGTTGCTTAATAGCTTATTTGCTTATTTAGAATAAGCTGAAAAGGAAAACAGTTTGGCTTATTTCAGATGGAGAAAGCATAGGAAGTTTAAGGACCTCTAAAACTCCTTATCAAGTTAAGTCCTTGGGCCATAAGCCAACAAATCGAAATGCTTCAATATGCTCATCTGAGCAAATTTGTAGCTTACAACAGTCCCATATGAGCTTATTGGAGGCTTTTGGACTTAGTGAAACTAAAATGGATCGTTAAAAACCTAAACGGACCTTAACGGGCCCAACAAGGCCCGTTAAGTCAAAAATAAGCTCGGATAGCTTATTTTAAGCCGAAACCACTTTTTATAAACTTAATTAAGCTTAACATGGAAAAATATTACTTGTTGAACTTGATTTAGAACAAAAATGCAATTTTCGCAAACTAAAGGACTAAAACTGTAATTCCCGAAAACTAAGGGTTAACCTTGTCACTTTTTGAAATACAAAACTACAGGGACTATTTTTGAAACATTGTGAAACTTAAGAATGAAAGTGAAATGAAATGAAACACTTAGCGAGCCGGTCGGACCTCGAGATATTCGGATAATAAACGAATTCAATCAACGACGAAATAAATAAGTATATTTATTTACAACGATTACACGTTTCTCGAGAACCATCGAAAGTATGAATACAATAATCTTGTGTGTCACCACACAAGTGATAACGGTATATATATAAACTTAAAATGGGATTTAATTTATACAATGAGTCGTTAGCTTAAATGTGTAAACTAAGACTTGACCGTACTTACTTAGGTACTTAACGGTGTGACCCACTGCTTACTTGGATATATATTATCATTCAGGGAACTACCGGCTAAGGTGAGTTCATAGCCTCATGCTTTACAATTATTCAAATGATTTACATCCTTGGGGTGATAACATGCTTTGTTTTACAAACTGGACGCAAGTGTACATTTTATGCCATGATTACGTGTTTGCCTAAGTTACCATAACCCCTTTATGTCCATGATCATGAACTGTTAATTGCATAGATGTGATTGGGAATTACATTGTGCGGGCGCGAATGTTATGGATAGATCTATTAGGATGACATTCCCGTTCAGGAGACTAGCTATCACTGGGAACGAACGCATACAATGTCGAATATTGATGTTGCAGGGTTAGCATATCAATTCACGGATCACTTAGTTGGCAATTTAAATTTCATTCATATTTTTTTTTAAAATGTCGAGCTCGTGTCTGAGCTTAGGGAAACGTAATTACTTTTTATGATGTTTGCATTTGTTGCTTAATCATGCATTTGGAAATCTTGCGGTCCTACAATTGATTTACATAAACCTATGAATTCACCAACTTTATGTTGACGTTTTAAGCATTTTTTTCAGGTCAATAAGGCACGAGTGCGATATACATTAGAGTAATAAATGAAGAGTCGACCACTTAGAATTTGGGTTTCCTTATTACACTTTGGAGGACAAATGTTATAATACAGATTCTTTATCTATTATGTTGAAACTATTTGAAGCATGAGCTTATGTAACAAAAACAAGTATTTTGTTAATCAATAGTTTCTTTTTCAAACGACAGTTTAGTAGGTCGTTCCTCAGATTCTTGTGCTTATTGGACCAATAAAGTAGAGCCTCGGATATTCAACTTCGCTGCATGTACGCAGATTTGAGGGTGTTTACAGATTGGTATCGGCAAGTTATAGAGAACCAGGTCAAAAGTTTTTTGTTTGGACTTATAAAACCATTTCTCAAAAAAACTCGTTTTTCCAAATAGGATTTGTGAGGGACATACAAGATAATTGTTACTTCTAGCGCTTATATGTTTATTATGACATGCAGTGTTAAGCATTAGTAGGTACTAAGTGCTTACGGATTAATATACGTGTATATGAAATATGATACGTATTTACTATAAGGGACTTTATTATTAAAGCCTTACAAAACATAGCATATCGATCTTCCTTATAAGTAATACTTATATAAGTTATTTTACTTTTTGCAGTAACCATGTCTTCTGCGACGTCAGATGTTACCTACACTTCCGTCTACTCCGACTCTGAGCCCGGCAGGGCTTTCTGGGGAACCGATTATGAGGAGGTATCGGAGGGAGACATTCCACGGGTCATCGTACTAGGATACGACGGACTCCCGCTACAGCCAGTAGCCCCACCGTCACCAGATTTCGTACTCGGTCCGGAGAATCTACAGATACTACCAGTTCCTCAGGACGAGGATGAGCGTGAGCCTATGTCAACAGAGCATGACTGACTCCGTACCGGGCTATATACCCGGAGTACATACCCTTTAGAGGATGACCATGAGTTGGACTAAGGAACAGCATCTACCACTATTGATTCATCCTTATACTGACTCCAGGTATGTTACTGAGTCGGATCCGAGGAGGATACGGAGGGTACCGAGGTTGATAAGACGAGGATGGACGGTTGACTATCCTAGGAGGGGAGATAATGGTATGATCGGAGATGATTGATGACGGGACTCATCTGGGATGACGCCGGATGGGATGAAGATGAGGAGGATGAGAGGAGGAGGAGCTCTTAGCTCCGGTCTGATTCTACGTCATACTGCTGATGAGCCTTGCTTTCTACTAAGGGAACAGGCCTGTTATACCACCACCTCCATGACATTACCATGGGGTCGGATTACAATCGACCAGACTTCCCAACATCCTTCTACAGAGGCAGAGTTGAGAGACTTCTGGCCATGATACTCATCACATACCACTATCTCATTCACCACCCTTGCAGGGGAGCGCTTGTAGGTGCATGGGCTCCACCTGCACATTCACCACTTTACCACCATCATATGGTGTCTAACCCAAACTCAGACATCAGGGATAGATCTACCCAGGGTTCATTTAATGCAGTTACTGCGCATTACCACCACCTTCATTGCCACATACACCATCTCTATCCATACCCATCACCTGTTGATCATTAGGATGATATTCCGAGTCTGACAGCCTCCGCAAGTGGTTGCATTTGTCACTATATGCTACAGATATGAGATGGAGAGAGTTCCACTGAAGACCTGGTTTTTTTACTAGAGGTCAAGGGATTCGATTATGGGTTTGTTAGCACGGTTATAAGTGTGGAGGGCTACAGGGGATTAGAGATGTTGGGTACGGGATTAGGGATACTTGGGTAGATCCGGCAGAGGTAGTTCCAGAGATAGCACCTATGACCGTGGGAGAGGTCAACACTAGGGTCGTAGGACTTGCTGAGCTCCATGAGAGGGATACACAGGACTTGTATGCCCTACTAGAGGATGCTCAGGATGGTAGGTCTCGTATATTACAGCGAGTCGAGATGAACTACGCCAGCGGTCGACTTACTTATGGAGGATATGGATGACTCTCGGAACCGTAGGTTGGTGGAGGAGGAGGCTATGCTTCACGAGGAGGCTTGGGCTTCATTCGATTAGGATTGGGTAGGCAATCATCAGGAGCTTCAGGGACCCATCTGATCATGTGTATGCAATGGATCTATCTACAGGCACACAGACACAAGCTACAGCTGCAGAGTACTCTCATTCAGACACAACACCAGGTACACGAGACTCGCTTTCATATGCAGCAGACTGAGATAGCAGCGCTTCGAGAGACTGATCGTAGGCGTCAGGACCAGATGGTAGAGACTCTCCGAGTCATCAGAGATATGAGGCGAGAGATGAGTGACATGCAGGCTGAGTTGTTAGCACTGCGGAGGGGGGAGAGACAGAGGGGAAAACAGCGGAGGATAGCTAGACAGTCGGGACCCGAGGCTAGGATTCGTCACCAGAAGGCTTCTGGGGACGTCCGACGTCACATTAGTGATTTATGTTATTGTATTTTGCTAGGACATTGTACAGGCATGTTAAGTATTAGGGTGTACCCGCTAACATAGCCTTAGATCTTTTGTATTGTATTATGTGTACTCCGACAACTATTTCATGTAAAATTTTCAAAGTTATGATGGAATGGATGTGTTATTGCGTACTAAATACTTTCTTATGTTGATTTTCTATATATTATTTATTATATCCTGTCATTAACATATGTTTAGTCTTTTGTGATTGACAAATCATGGCACCTACAACCAGAGGAGGACCAAATACCCCTATCAATAAACACCCAAACAACCATGACCCTCCGATCCATCCAAGCAATGATCGACCAAACTCTCTTGCGAAACGCCACCAATGGAGATGGAAGTCACAGTTCGCCGGGGAAAACAGAGGCGTGCAACCCCGCGCGACCTTGTTTTTCGCTGATTTCATGAAGTGCCAACTTTGAATTTCAAGGGGCTGAAGGCGTAGGCGGTTTAACTCGATGGATTGAAAGATGTAATCAGTTTTTCAACATCAGTGGTGTGCCGTTGAGAAACCAAGTAAAGTATTGCCACCTGCACTTTGTTAGGTGCTGCTCTGACTTGGTGGAATGGTCAAATGAGAACTTTAGGTCCAGAGGCATATGCCATGACTTGGGAAGTGCTCAAGAAAAAGATGACGGACAAGTATTGTCCGCAGGGTGAAATCAAGAAGTTAGAAATTGAGCTGTGGAACCTGAACGGTTCAAAGGAAACGATGTTCTGCATAACTGAACGTTTCCCAAGAGTTAACCTTGATATTTACAAGTTGTTGCAATTAAACTGAGAAGGTGCAAAAACATCCGGTGGACTTCCTGGACAAAATTTATGGGACGTCAAATTGCCAGACCAAGACATTGGATGAGGATATTGAGTTGGCAATTGACTGCGGATCAAAATTCCGCACTTACGCGGAAAGGCAATTGACAACAAAAGGAAGGTGATCGATTCATCCAGGAAACAACATGGTACCAACAGCACCTTAAAAGGCCGAATGTCGCCAAAGTACTACACATGGGGACGGGTGAAAGGAAGCCATACGGGATCCCTGCCCAGTGCAAAAGTGCCATCTCCACCACAATGGCCCCGAGCACCAGAGGTGCCACAAGATGCAACAATATAGGGCACTATGCTCTCGAATGCAGAAATATGGTAACACAAAGTTGCTATCACTCAGAAGGGCAATGGGGAACTCCAAGGGGAAAAATGTGGTTTTGAGTGTGGAGCATCTGGACACTTCAAGAGAGATTGTCAAAATGAAGAATAAAGATGGAGGAAATAGAAATGCACAAGGATGGGTTTATGTAGTTGGGGAATTACAGAAAGAGCGGGAAATTGCACAGGAAATCCCTGATGCGAATGTTGTCACGGGTACGTTCCTCTTAAATAACATATGCATCTATCTTATTCGACCCACTGGTGCCGATAGAAGTTTTTATATCCACTGATTTAGTTCCTTGATAAATATCGCCCCAACTTCATTAGAAAACTGTTATGATGTCGAATTAGCCGATGGGAAATTAGTCAAAATAGACACAATTGTATGAGGTTGCACCTTAAAATTCTTAGGCCATCCGTTCAACATAGATCTAATGCCCGTAGAACTGGGTAGTTTCGACGTCATTATCGGTAGGACTGGTAAGAGTATCACTCCGTGATCATATCGATGAGAAACTTGTTCAAGTCCCCTACCGAATGAAACCATGACTTTCTGCAGGAAACTGAAAGTAGCAAACGGGAGAGAATCCTGGTTGAGGATTATTATTATGTTCAAAAGCTAAAGAGTAACTTTGCCAAGGGATGCAGGTCTTTTTAGCACAGATATCCGCTAGAAGGAGCGAGGACAAGTCGAAAGAAAACAAATAGAGGAGTACCAATCGTCGAGATTTTCCAGAAGTATTTCTACGGGACTTGCCCGTCTTCCTCCAGCTAGGACGGTGGAATTTCAATTCGGACTTTGTTCCAGGCTGCTCTCGTAGCCTCGTAGAACCTATTCGATTGGCCCCATCGAAATGAGAACTATCAGAACAATTACAAGCGCTTTTGACTAGGGTCTCCATAAGGCCTGTTCCTCGCCTTGGGGAGCCCCGGTCTTGTTGTCAAAAAGAAGGACGGTTCGTTCAGGATGTGCATCGACTACCGCGAGTTAAACAAACTGACAGTAAAGAATCGTTATCCACTCCCGAGGATCGACGATTTGTTTGATCAACTGCAAGGATCCAGTATTTATTCGAAGATAGATCTGAGATCCGGGTATCACCAACTTAGAGTACGAGAACAAGACATTTCAAAGACGGCATTTCGAACTCGGTACGGTCATTAAAGTTCTAGATATTTGCATTCGGAGTGAAAACGCACCTGCGGTATTCATGGACCTCATGAACCGAGTGTGCAAACCTTACCTGGATAAGTTCGTAATCGTCTTCATCGATGATATACTTATTTATTCAAAAGACGAAAGAGAGCATGAAGAACACCTTAAAGCAATTTTGGAATTGCTTAAGGAGGAGAAGTTGTACGCAAAGTTTTCAAAATGTGAATTTTGGATTCCGAAGGTACAATTTCTCGGACATGTCATCGATAGTAGAGGCATACACGTGGACCCGGCCAAGATAGAGTCTATCAAGGATTGGGCATCTCCCAAGACACCAACGGAGATCCGCCAATTTCTAGGTCTTGCTGGTTACTATCGAAGATTCATTGAAGGATTTTCGAAGATTGCTAAGTCAATGACGAAACTTACTCAGAAAGGAATCAAGTTAATTGGGGAGAAGAAACGAGAACGCATTCAGTTGATAAAGCAGAAGTTGTGCAGTGCCCCAATTCTGGCTCTACCTGAAGGGAGCGAAGACTTTGTGGTATACTGTGACGCGTCACACAAAGGCTTAGGTGCGGTGTTAATGCAGCGAGAGAAGGTGATTGCCTATGCTTCTCGAAGCGTTAAATTCACGAGAAGAAACTACACACCCACGATTTGAGTTGGATCGGTTAGTGTTTGCCTAAAAATATGGAGACACTATCTTTACGGAACCAGATGCACCGTATTCACCAAATTATATGCCTATAACACATTCTCGATCTGAAGGAGCTTAACATGAGGCACGTCGTTGGCTTGAATTACTGAGTGACTACGACTGCGTTATTCGTTATCAGTCCAGGGAATGCAAACGTAGTGGCCGATTGCGCTGAGCCGTAAAGAACGGATGAGCCATTGCGGGTTGAGCCTAGGTTATTACAATTGGTTTGGATCTTCCAAACGATACTAGAAGCTCAGATCGAAGCCCAGAAACCAGAGAACATCATAAATGAAGACGTGGAGGATATGATCCGAAGGGATATACCCATGGAAAGACTGGAACCGCGTACCGATGGGACCTATGCTTACACAGCAGGAGTTGGATACCTTGCGTAATTATGCACGAATCCCACAAGTCGAAGTATTCTATCCATCCCGGTTCCGAAAAGATGTACCAAGACATGAAGAAGCTATATTGGTGGCCAAACATGAAGGCTGACATTGCCACCTATGTTAGCAAGTGCTTGACATGTGCGAGGGTCAAGGCCGAACACCAAAGGCCATCGGGATTGTTAGTACAACCAGCAATACCCGAGTGGAAGTGGGATAATATCACGATGGATTTTATCACCAAGCTTCCTAAGTCGTCACAAGGTTTTGACACCATCTGGGTGATTGTGGATCGACTTACAAAATCTGCTCACTTCTTGCCAATAAGGGAGAATGATCCATTGGACAAGTTGGCAAGGTTGTACCTGAACAGGATAGTAGCAAGACACGGAATACCTGTGTCAATCATCTGTGATCGTGATGGGAGATTCACATCTAATTTCTGGAAATCATTTCAGAAAGCTTTGGGTACAGATATAAGTATGAGCACTGCATATCATCCAGAAACCGACGGCCAGAGCGAGAGAACTATCCAAACTCTCGAGGACATGCTACGTGCTTGCGTGATCGATTTTGGCAAGGGATGGGTTAAGCATTTGCCACTCGCCGAGTTTTCATATAACAACAGTTATCACGCTAGCATAAAGGCCGCACCTTTAGAGGCACTGTATGGTCGAAAATGCCGATCACCGGTGTGCTGGGCCGAAGTTAGAGAAGCCCGACTGATTGGTCCGGAATTGATCTAAGAAACAACGGAAAATATCATCCTGATCAAGCAAAGGATGCAAGCTGCTCAGGATCAACAAAAGAGCTACGCTGATCGGAAACGAAAGCCGATGGAGTTCGAAGTTGGGGATAGGGTTATGCTCAAGGTCTCACCTTGGAAAGGGGTTGTACGATTCGGTAAGCGGGGCAAGCTGAATCCAAGATACGTCAGACCTTTCAGGGTGTTAGCCAAAGTTGGGAAAGTTGCCTACAAGCTGGAACTTCCCCAAGAGTTGAGCAGAGTTCATCATACTTTCCATGTGTCTAATCTGAAGAAATGTTACGCTGACGAACCACTAGTCATGCCGTTAGAAGAAATTCACGTTGACGATAAGCTCTAGTTTGTGGAAGAGCCCGTTAAAATCATGGAACGGGAGATCAAACGATTGAAGCGAAGCTGGATACCATTGGTTAAGGTTCGCTGGAACTCTAGGAGAGGTCCTGAGTTCACCTGGGAATGCGAAGATTTGTTCAAACAGAAATACCCACAACTCTTCACAAACCAGGCTTCGTCATCCACTACAAGGTCTTAAGCTTTGAGGACAAAGCTCTTTTAACGGGTGGAGACTGTAATATTTCTCAATTTCAGGTCATTTTATGACTCCTAATATTCGTTACTATTTATTTTGGTCCGATACATGTTTACTTTTAAATTGACTTTTAAGCTAAATCGCGTAGACTAGAAATAATCATTTAATGTAAACGGTCATCAAATAAATTAAGGTTTACATCAACAAAGTAATAAATAATTATTAAGAAAATAATTATTAACTTTGCGTATTTTATTTTTGTTGGTCACGTAAAAGGTTTACGTTTCGCAATAAAATACATTTGGACACACCCCGGAAATACCTAGACTTACCTAGACTCAAACCAATACCCACATTTAAATCCTTAAACACAAATTTGATAAATTCTTGTGTTACAAACCCATTTAGGGCCGAATATGAGTTAAAAACCACAAACCATTCGTCCTTGGTGATTTGCTAGCTAACAAAATCTCTTATCCTTAAAAGTACTAGTACATCCTTGGTTTAATTAATACTTGTCCTAAATGTTTCCTACTAGCCAATTACCCAATGGTTAATAACCATTTTTCTTCCTTATTTCCTTTGTGTCGCGGCTAAGCATGATCAAACACACAAAATCCTTAAGATTTCAAGTATCTAGCAAATCTTGTACAACATTTGAGTAATTAAAACTTGTACTTAAGTGGTTTATCAAGAAACCATGGGAGATTAACTAGGAACCCTCTAAACCGCCCCCATATGGTTCGTTTCTAGCTAAGTGAGGACCAAGAGGGACTAACTAGCTAATGTGCCTATAAATACATACTTACAAGTTCACTTAATACATTTTCTAAAACTTCCAAACTCTTTCTCAAAGCTAAACTCTCTACATTACTCTTTATTTCATTCGGCTCATAATAACCGAACCATATACGAACCCACATTTGCTTCTAAGGATTCAAGATACATTTAAGATCGAGTATAAGGATATCAAGAGGAATCACGAGCTAAGAAATTGGGTATACAAGCTTTGAAGCTTGAGTATTATACACGTTTGGGTGTATACATCTCGTGTGTACTTCATAATCCACAACCAAGGACTAGGACCTTTGTAAGTCTCGAAATATAACCATTCGTGTCATATTTTCATTCGTCATTTTCTTGTCTAGTTGATATGTCACGTAAATTTCGATTGGAAAACATACGTGAGCGTGAACATGCATGGTTCGACCCATGCATGGTTCACGCACCTATATTAAGCATATAATATGCCTTGTGTGGTGCTAACATGAATGAAACACGATTAAATATCAAGCTAAGGATTAAACGTTCATAGAAACCTACGAATGAGAACCAAGGTGTTCATGAGCTTGTTTTTGTTAAAAACACAAATCCTATACGTAAACATTCGATGTAAACGAAACCATTTGGCTTGGGAACGCGTATGATAGCTTATTTAGCGAATGCATGTGAGTAATAACGATAAATAAACGTTAACTAGTGCTAAACGAGATTCTTAAAACCCTAGAATCAAAGCTAGTGAACCAAGGGAGTGAGTTCGGGTCATATTGGGCCCAACAGCCCACTAAGAGGCCCAACAGGCCATGACCCATGAGCCTACGACTTATAAATAAGCTCTACGAGCTTATTAAGGGACTAGGGGTGCTTATTAGTTTCACACGAACCCTAAACTACCTTAGGAAAGCAAGCCGAACCCTTAATGGGCTCATTAGCCTACTAGCGAGTCCACCGCAAGCCATAAGCTCACAATAAGCTTAAAACAGCTTATTGGTGAACTTATAAGGTTTTGTTGGGCTTAATGGACCTAATATAACACTAATGGACCCTAAATGAATGAGCCGAAAAGCTTAAAGGGTTATTCGGGTTCCTATTGGGCCCAAGAAGCCCAATAGCGAGCTTATTAGCTTATTGGATAAGCTGACCAAGCAAACAGACCCTAATGTGCTTAATAAGTCTAAGAAATAAGTTAAAATGCTAAGGAAACCTTTTAAATGTATTTTGGGTTTGAGTTATTAGGCTCACTAGCCCAATAAGCTCCAATAAGCTCTCTTGAGCTTATTTTCAACTTAAACAAACTTAAATAGGCTTAATGAGAACTTAAGTGCCTTTGAAATCTTAATTGGACCCTTGCATAACTTATTGGACCTTAATGGGCCCAATAAGGCCCAATAAGCTCAATAAGCCAAAATAAGCTCATCCGAGCTTATTTATAGGCTGACCACAGCTTATTCGACTTATTGGAACTTAACGAAACATAATGCCACTGGTTAGAACTCAATTGGAGTTGAAATGCGATTTTTACAAGTTAAGGGACTAAAAGTGTCAATTTGTAAACTATAGGGTCAAAACTGTCAATTACTGATTTTAAAAGTATAAGGACTGTTTCTATCATTCCTGGAACTTAAGGGACTGTTTCAAACATTAAAGGACCTAAAGTGTAACTTTGTAAACTTAGAGGTCTAAAAGTGTAATTTTGGAAACTTAAGGGTTTAAAATGTAAATATTGTATATTTCATAAACCTAGGGGATGTTTTGTAATTATAAGAAACTTAAGGGTATTTTGTAAACGAAAGTGATTTTTATAAACACTTAACGAATCGGATGAGTTATAATATATTCGGATATTATTCGGTTTCGAACACGGCTTAATAAATATGAATAATTATTAACAACGCTTATACGTTTCCCAAGAGCCATCACATAAATACAAATACAATAGACATGTGCACCACCACACAAGTGATAACAGTATATATAAACTAGAAATTTATTATAGTTTATACATTGAGTCTTTAGCCTAAACTTGTAGACTAAGACTGGCCGTATTTACTTAGGTATTTGACGGTGTGATTCATACTTGGATATATATTATCATTTTCAGAGGACTATTTACTAAGGTGAGTTCATAGCCCCATGTTTTACAATTATTTAAATGATTTACATCCTTGGGGTGAGAACATGCTTTGTTTTACAAATTGGACGCAAGTGTACATTTTATACTATGATTACGTGTTTGCCTAAGTAGCGATAACCCACTGAGCCCTTTATCATGAACTGTCAATCACTAGGTTGTGAGCGCGAATGTTATAAATAGATCTATTTGGGATTGACATCCCCGTTTGGGTGAGTAGCGCTCACTGTGCCGGGTTGCCGGACAACAAACGTATACCATGTCGGATTGGGATGTTGCGGGTTAGAACATCATTCACGGGCATTTATTGGCAATTTATTGCATTCATACATGTCGAGCTTCAGTGTCATGAGCTTAGGAAAACGTAATTACTTTTTGTGATGTTTGCATTTGTTGCTTAATCATACACTTGGAAATCTTGCGGTCCTACTATTGATTTACATAAACCTATGAATTCACCAACTTTATGTTGACGTTTTAAGCATGTTTTCTCAGGTCAATAAGGCACGAGGTGCAGTGATACATTGGAAGTCAATAATTGAAGAGTCATATTAAAGATTTGGGGTCTTATTACATCTTTGGGACAATTGTTATAAACCGAAATCTTTATTTATACTGTTGAACAATTTGAAGCCATGAGCTTATGTAACAAACAAGTATTTTGTTAATCCAATGTATCTTTTTCAAACGACACGTTTAGTGGTTGTTCTCATATCTTGTGCTATTGATCTATGAAGTAACGCCCTCGGATATATATTCACATTCCGCTGCGACCCAGATCTGGGGGTGTTACACAAATGGGCATTCATGTCACACTTTGGTCAAGATGATGATACTTTCATAAGTACAATGTTCCTTAATGTCGATCAACTACAAAAGCAACTTGACAAAGATGACTTTTAAGAAGATGGATCCATGGCGGCCTTTTGGGTGATCAACAGACAGTTTTAGAAGTTCATCAATTTGTAGTTTCCTTGGATTATGACAGTCAAATGATAGACAAGTACTTTGTTGAATACATTGGAATCAAGGTTAAACACTTCAGAGATACATTAATCCAACACATGGGTAATGTTAAGAAGTCCGTTGCTAAAAGAACATGTCATCAAAGACAATATGATAAAAGGTTGAATAAAAGACAGATGCAAACGCAAGAGAGTAAGTTTGATTCGGGTAAAGCATTGGATGCTGATTTGGTTGTTACACAGAGTAGTGGGACAGAATCAGAAGTGCAAGATGAAAGCAACAGGCCAGGGAATGATACAGATACTGATGATGAAGATATCAGACCCATATATAACGAAGAGCCAATGGCTGAGGTGCAGTTAACTGCTGAATGTAATATCTTTGCTACAGGACAACAACATACTGAGCAACCTGAAATCATTAATGAACGTAGGGTTGACCAGTATACTAAACAAGGTCAAGTTAAAAGTCGTGTGCTTGATTTATCATTTGATAAGAAGACAACTGAATTTTCAATTCATTCTCTCGAGTCTGAAAATATTTGTCTCAAAAAGACTGTTTTGTATTGCTCTTGAACTTAAATATCAAAATCAAGCTTTAAAATCAGGGCAACATGGTCAAATTTTGAATGAAACAAGTAATAAAGTCAAGATTAAAAAAGGAAATTGATGTGGCTAAATTACTTAAGGAAAATGAGACTTTGAAAAAGCATTACAAAGATTTGTATGATTCTATTAAAATTACGAGATCTAATACTATAGAACAGACAACTTATTTGCTTGCTAATAATGCTAATTTAAAAGCTCAGATTCAAGAAAAGGTTTTTGCAATTGCTGCTTTGAAAAATGAATTAAGAAAGTTAAAAGGAAATAGTGTAGATACTAAGTTTGCAAAAACACCAGTCATGGGGAAACCGATTTTACAACCACTCAGAAACCAATCAGTTGTTAGACAACCGAATGCGTTTAAATCTGAAAGACCTAAAATTTCAAAACCACGGTTTGCCTCCCAAGTTGATGTGGAAAAAGATTTGTCAAAACCAGTCACTTAACATTAGTTACCTAAGGGAAAAGAATCTGCTTTTGCAAAACCTAATCATATGATTGCATCTAGCTCATCTAGGAATAGTTTTAAGAACATGCCAGGATTTAGTTCAAATGACATGGTTCATAATCACTATCTAGAAGAAGCTAAGAAAAAGACACAAGAAAGAAATAAGAGCTCAAAATCTAGTTTGATGCATACTGCTAGTCTACAAACCACTACTAAAGGTAGCAAACCAAAACCTAGGAGAAACAATCAAACACCTAGGAGTTTGCCTGTATCTAAGAGTAGTTGCGTAACAATAACAGCTGTGCCTAAAGCAGATCACTCTAAGAGTTCTAGTTCTTTCTCTGATTCTAAACACTTTGTTTGTTCTACATGTCATAAGTGTGTCTTTTATGCAAATCATGATGCTTGTATAACAACATTCCTAAAAGAAATGAATTCTCGTGCTACGATTCAATCCAATAAGACTAGAAACAGTAACAAACTCGTAGAACAGAAAGGTCATACTTAGAGACCTGTAAGGCAGATCTTTACAGGAAATAGATTTTCTCCTAATAAGACTTCTGATGTGTATGAGAAAACATCTCCTAGATCTGATCTTAGGTGGAAACCCACGGGTAGAATTTTCAAAACTATTCGCCCTAAGTGGATTCCAATGGGAAAGATACTCGCTTCTTGTACAAGCAAGAATGCTAGTGAACCCGCACATGTTTCAAATGTAGATATCCCTAATATTCATGAAAGCAAGCAAACTCTGGATTTAAGCACAGGTAAATCACTCACTAGTCAGTAGAAACTAATAATTGATTTTAGCGTAGGTACTTCATTTAATATCAAGCAGGAAAATCTCAGAGTATGGTTGCTGAAAAAGCTGATATCTCAGAAACCAGTGTCATAGTGGATTCACAAATGATGAAATTGCAATGAAGTTTGAACACAACAGTTCAAGCCTCGAACCTCAATGTTAAACGACGTTTGAATAACACGGTTCAAGCCTCATTCCTCAATGCTGAATGACGTTTAAACACAATAGTTCAAGCCTCGAACCAAAATGTCAAAAAATGATGTTTGATCAAAACGTGTCAAGCCTCGCACCACAATGTTAAAGAAGTCCCTACAGCAGATATGATAAGCATGACGTCGATGATAGAGTTGGAAAGTCTATTTGGTCCTTCGTTCAACGAATATTTCAATAGAGAAAATCAAGTTGTTTCAAAGTCTTCCGCTATTACTACTGCTGATACATCCGATAAACGTCAACAATAACCTGATTCAACTTCATCTACTTCAACTCTAGCAACAACTGTCTCTGCTGATGGAAACTTCGACATGTAAATATTTTTGGGTTCTTTCTTTATTTTGATTTATAAATATTTTTGAAAAACAAAATACAAAAATATAAAACAAACAAAAAGAAAATAGAAAAATATAAAACTTAGAAAAACAAAATACAAAATCGAAAAATTTCAAAAATACCAAAAATAATCTTCTCGACATGTCTCTTGGAATCGATAACATTTACGTACCTATAAATGTCGATTAACATTGAGACGGGTGTGTAAATGAAGTTCGAGCAAGAGTTCAAACGCTTCAAAACATTTCATTTCTAAATTTTCCTATTGACTTATGTGCAAATCAGTACTTAACTCGAACTTCAATGTAAGGAAAGTGTATATTTAAAGATAACTTATCCTGTCAACGAGAAAGTCAATTTTCTCAGTCTTGGGCTAATATACAAAACATTCAAAAGTTTTGAGCTCATGACAATGGCTTACAGTTACCTCAGACTGTAACCCATACTTAAATGTTAAAGGAATGTAGTTTCAGTGCACTTACTCTAAAAATAGAAGAGAAGTCTTCTATCATGGTTTTTAAAAATCATTGAACACAATTTTTCAAAAAGAACTTTCAATGTCAAATTGTTTACAATATAATTTGTGGTATCTTTCCATAATAAGTGGTATTTGTTAAAATTGTGTGTTCAACACTCCATTCCTCAAATATGTTTAAAAATTATGGTACTTACAATGTCATTTTATGTAGATCAATATTTAAGGGGGGGCTTTTAAAAACAAAAGCCTTTTAATGTTTTTTGGGTACATCTCATAAATGTTAATTTTATGTATCCAAAAACATTTCGTGAAATTAATCTGTGGAAATTATAATGTCAATTAATAATATACACTGTTCACTAAGGTAATCGGAAAATATTTTAATGTTTTTGGATACTCTTCTTAAATTCTTTCGGTATTCAAAACATTTAAACTAATTCATGTAATATCATGGTACAATTTTTCTCCCCTTAGAACTTTTTCATGTCATAAATTTTAATCAATTGGTATTTCAAATATTAAAAGATTTATTATTTTAAATAAGGGGAGAAAATATGATTAAAATATGATATAGAAGAATGTGATCTTTAAGACTCTAAGTGCAACTCTTTCCTTTATGTGCAAAACAATTTTGAATCTCAGAGCACATGTATAGGGGGAGTATTTCAAAATGTTTGTATCAAAGGTTTTATGGTTCGATCTTTATACCCATAACCAATTAACTCACGACATCGATGAAGTCATAAGGTGGTTAAGGTTAGGTATAAGTCATATGATCCAACCAGAACCAGAGGGATCTACCCATGGACATTCCATAGTTAGATTAGAAGTCCTTAGGTATGATTGGAGAAGAATTTGTATAAGGGAATAATACCGACTAAGATTAAGCTAACACCGGAACAATCACAAAAAGGTGTTAGTGATGACGTTTTGGTAAGCATTGAAGGGGTTAAAGAATGAAAAATAAAAGTATGGATAAAGGGTGAAAACAAAGAAGCCCTCCACACAACTTAGGAAAAAACTGGGTCAATACATAATCTATCAAAATCACAAAGATGATTGTTTGTATTGAAGAAAGACGTCATGGACCTAGTGATGCAATGCAAAACCCTTCCCAGCGATTCGATTTTCTCTCAAAAGAGACTTGTCTCATTTGTCACGGAGATACACACGTTATCTATTGACATCTCACTCCGAGATTGTTAATATTGAATAGGTGACAGTCAGCTCCAACCTCTGATTACTAAAACCAAAGTGCACAAATTGAGTCTAGAGCCAGAAGAGATAATCATTATAAATCTCATTAGGACACAATCCATGTATAACACTTGTTGTTCACCCTTAAACAACATTTGGTAACAAAGAGTCCTACGTATTATCCTTGAGATCTTGCCAAAACATAGAGAGTGATACTCTTTAGTATTCACAATGACGAATGGAAATCCTTCCAGAGTCAACCTCAAATAGCTCTACGGTAGGTGACTTGTAAGATGCTATATGAATCAAGCTTGTGCCAACTGGATATCAATTTAGTCTAGTATATGACTGACGACTTAATCAGAAAGATAGTAACTATCTAATTCACTCTTACTGTGTTGTCTGTTTTAAGATGCTCCGGTAACGAGAATGACTAGTACAGCTGCGAAACCATGTCAAGAAGATTTATATGAATTCTATCTGATCATAGGTAGTATTTATACTAATTAACAGGGAACCGTGGTTATTGCAACTGTATTCGATGAAGTGACAAAGTCACTTCCATCCATATCTGTTGTTTATTACTAACCTTTTAAATGCAGTTTTAAATGTCGGTGTTGCAAGCTTGTACCAGCGAAGTCGGATTCATTGACACATGCTCATACTCAAGCTTTCAATGTCAATCATTCAGTTTCAAGATTGTTGATACTAAACTTCCTCATCATCAAAGAGGTTTAAAGTCAAATAAAGAATAGTCTATTAGGGAAGATTGTTAGTCTTATGTTTATATAAGTCAAACAAGAATGAAATCAGTATGAGCATGTCGGTCAAAAGCACAAGTTGATCAAGAAAGTCAAATCAAGATGATTCAAGTCAAGGAGATGATGCATGATTAAAAGATCTCAAGAACCAAAGCCAAAAGATGAAGGCTCAAGATCAAGATCACATAAATGATACCGAAAGAATGTCGTCGGTCATCTTAAGCATGAATGAAAAAAGCCGTTACAAACAAGAAAAGACGAAGACAAGACCAAAGAAAGCAAAGCTCAAGAGTCAAATCAAATCTTCAACATTGGGGAAGATAAAGCCAACTCAAGATAACCTCTAACAAGAATGTCAACATTGGGGAGATAAAAATCGACCTCAACATTAGGGGATATTGTTAGCCTTATTTTTATATAAATCGAACAAGAATGTTATCGGTAGTCTTAGTCACAATTAGTCTTTTATTGTAATAGGCTATTCGGGTTTAATGTGCTTGGACCTTAAGCTAATATTGTGTATGTTTCGGGCTAAAGCCCAACACAAACCAAGCCTGACCCATAAAAAAGAGTCCATACACCATTAGGGTTCCTTGGACTATAAATAGGACCCTCTCCACACATGGAGAGGGTGTTGGTTGCCATTTTATATGTGTAACCATACCAAACTCTTTCCTTTTATCTAATCTAATCTTTCGTCTTTCCTTTCTCTTTTCTCTTATTGCTTATTCTTATTGTTGTGAAGTGGTTTATATTTGGGATAACAATAAGGAAGATGAATCTAAGGAAGAGGGAAGCGTGAAATCCAGTGCAATCAAGTGCAAGGATCACGAGATGACAGTTGAAAGCGAAGAGGAGTTCGAGGAAGAAACTGAAAAAGAAACCAAAGAAGAAGAGGAAACTAACCCAGAACATTTTGACGCTTTCCCCACTATGAAGGAATTAGGGTATCACGAATGGCTCTTGAAAAATCATCACCCCCCATGGGTAAAGGCCAAGATTAGGATCGAGAACTTGAATAACGTAAAGTTTTCTTGCATGATTGGTCACTTTGATAAAAAGAAAGCATATTTAGATGTAGAATCACCGATCAATGTTATGTCCAGACTTCATTATAATTGGATCATGAGTAATAAGATGGAACCAAGAAGGAAACCGTCAAACCCTAAGAAAATTTACAATTTTGTAGGGAGAGTTAGGGGGTTAAAAGTTTTTATTGGGAACTTCACTTACGAATGCGATTTCATGGTGCTTGAGGACACCACTAGTGTCATAGATCATGACCTAGGTTCAATAGTGTTTGGAAAACCGTTCATGGAAACGACCAGGCTCGTGTACGATATGAGAGAAGGAACAGTCATGTTTGAAAAAGATAAGGAAAAGATCATGTTTAAAATGCCTCACAAAATGGAAATGTTCAAACACATAGATTTTATGGACATAAAAGCCAATCGTATACCTCCTTTTGTCATAGAAAGTGACGATGATAACAGTGAAAAAACCCACTACTCGGATAGCTTAGATTTAGGACCCGAATACAAGTATGATGAAAATGTGTATAGAGCCATTCGAAGCTTGATAACCTTGAAGGCCAGAATAAACAACAGAGGAGTCATGTAAGGACGTGTGACTTCGAGTCTAGCTACAAGACTCAATAATAAAGAAAAGCGCTTCTTGGGAGGTAACCTAATGTTTGTTTTCCCACATGTTAGGAGTATCTTGTGTTTTAATTCTTTATCGTTTATTCTTTTATGTGTGAATCATTTTTTTGTAATCATGCTTTGGTTTCTTTTTAACTTCGTCTTGTTGATCATAAATGTATTTTGCATGAAATAAGTGTAGGGGAAAATATCTGGTTTATAAAAACCAATTCAAACATTTAAAATAAATTGTTTGGATTAATTCGCGTCAGTTATGAGATCATATGATTATAATGATTACTCCAGCGTTTTATGTAGTGTTTCAACTGGATTTAAACTAACAAAAATTGCGTGCAGAACCTTTCAAGAAAAACGCAGAAAAAATCGTTACAGGCTGGAGACGGCGTCACGCCCCAACCATGTAAAAATTCAAAAATTTTCAATTATTCTCGAAAAATAAAATGTGTAATATATAAAATTTATAATTTTCTTGTAAACCTGCAGAAACCTATGATTACATCATTTCATCCTATCTTTACTACTTTCAGAGAGTCAACCCTAAAATTTCGTTGTATATTCCATTATCCTGCCAATTTCACGCTTGGTGTAGCTGTCTTTGTCTTTGATTACAGGTTATATTTGATGAGAAGAAGCTTGGAAGTTCTTAGGAAGTTTCATTAGATGATTCTTGAAGGACGATTTAACCAGTTATCGTATGTTTCTTCTCCATTATTGAGCAAACCAGGGGAATACTAGTTCGTTTTACTTGTTTTCTTTTTCCTTTATTCATTTTTACGAGTACTTCTATAGAACATTGGGTATAATGTTCAACTTAAGTGTAGGGGGGAAATAAGCCTTAGAAACTATTCCTTCAATTGCCATTTGCTTTGTCCTTAAAATGATGGGTAATATATCAAAACATAGCATAAAAGGTAATTTTAACCAAAATTTAATTTTTTATGACACATACCGACGAAAACCGAGTATTAATCATGTCTCATGGATAGAAGTTTATATAACTAGTATAAAAACCCTCAAAATTCCACCCCAAAAATGTGAGGTTCGCCTTTAGATTTTTAGGAATTCGGGTATCCATTTTTGATACCCAAGAGAGTTTATACCTTTAGCTTGTTCGAGTTAAGGTTCGAATGCAGTCATATGTGTCTATTCCGTCATTACGGATGTGTATATATGGTCTTTGTCTCCCTTTCTGGAACATTGGTATCGGTTTTAAATTATATGAGTGTACATGTAATTGTTATTATGGTCACATCGACTATATAACTATCCCACACCCGTGCTTCGCACTCATTTTTAATGCAAGACTCCCCTAGCATAACCCTCTGAGCCTATCCTTTTTCATGGTTCTCGTAATTTTCTGGTTAAGCCGGACTATTAATGAAGAGCATTGTTAACCCTTGAACCAATTGTAACACCCAAATCGCCTTAGCCTACCTTGTATGTACTCTTTTTAGTACATTATTGTTTTAGCCCAAGTTAATTATTGAGTACACGGTTGCTAAGTCCTTATCCTTGTAAATACAATTTTGGGACGATTAGGATTCATGGTAGTATTTATTTCGCGGAAGAATGGGGAAGAAAAGTTAAGTCAATACCCTCATATGTTTGTCAAATAATCTCCATGTTATTTTGATCCAACTCAATTCGGGTCATTAGTTAGATTGTAATTATCGAGTATGTAAAAGTTCAAGTGTAGGGGTGTATCTATAAACCGCCATGATGTATTATATGTTTAAGCAATGGCAGGGAAAAAGTGTACGAAAAAAATATGAAAAAGAAAGAAGAAAATTCGATAATATATATATATATAGAGAAAAAAATATACGGGCTGCCATTTGCTTATGTTTAGGTTTATCATAGAGTTAAGAAAAGAAAAATAAAGAGATTGATGTAGAGTTTTGTAGAGTTTGTATATCTTGTCCGAGTCTTTGGCTTAGCAACCAAACCAGTGTGTATTTGTATAAATAATTAGCTAACCCTTTCACCCCAAATTCACCCAAAAGTCACTCCCTAAATATATCCTATCCGTTTCCGTTTCCATTAATGTTATCTTACACCTACACATCACAACCATTTAAAAGACCTCTTTAATAGTAATGATTAATACTTGCGCTTAGCGGTGGATGTTGGATCCTTTACTAAGCCTATAATAATTTATATGCTATGTCAGGTAGAGAAAAGATCCATATAAAACAATATCTAATCAAAGAACAAATCATTTGATCTCAACCATTCATCTTATTTTAATCTAATTGTTTATATTAATTTTTATTTTAATTAAATTAAAAAAACCCACTTTCATCCTATTTTGTAAAACTAACATATCTTTTAAATCGTTAATCGTTACGCAAAACTAATTATACCATCGCGACGAGAATTAAATTACCTTTCTATAGATAGGCACTTCCATATACTTTTGATGAAGTTTTTTTTTCAATTTTCACACTGAAAAATCACATGTAATTCAAAAAATAACATGTGATTTTTATTACTTTAAAATTCAGCGTGAATTTGTGAAATCACATGCGATTTATGGATTTATCAAATCACACGTGATTTGTTACTTTATAAATCACAAGTAAATTTGTGAAATTACATGCGATTTATGAAATCATACGTGAATTTTTAACAGCAAATCAAAAGTGATTTTACAAATCACGTGTAATTTTTCCCCAGATTTTTCAACACTAAAAAATCGTCAAAAGTATATGAAAATGACAGTCTACTGAAAGTCAAAAATATTCTCGTTATTACTTTAAAAATCACATGTGATTTTGTGAAATCACATATGATTAATGAAATTCCACATGATAAATGAAATTACACGTGATTTTTTTTATGAAATCTTGCATTTGATACCTTTATTTTCCTTGAACCTGAGGCGGTAGAGCTACTCAACAGAGTTTAACGTGTTATGAGCAGTATTGTTATGACACTTAAATCCACAAATGTGATTTTTTTTAAAGAATAAGCTTTTTAATTAAAAGGGATAGTGGTGCAGCTTGTTGCTCGTTTGACTTATACTACTATGTAAATTATAATAAATAATAATAAAAATTACTTATTTAAACTGTAAAAAACCAAAAAAATATCACAAGTGATTTTACAAATCACGTGTAATTTTTCCGTGCGAAAATTTCAATACTAAAAAATCAATGAAAATATATCAAAGTGCACGTCTACTGAAAGATAAAATTATTCTCGTCGCGATGGTGTATTTATCATAGTTTGAAAATTTACCGTTTGCAAGATATGTTGTTTTTAAAAAAAGGTGGAATATGGGAGGAGGAGTAACTACCTCTGGATGGAAATAAAATGGATGGCTAAGATGTGTTCTTTTGTTCTTTAAGATGGTAGTTTTCTTTCAAGATCTCACCTCATGACAGGTAATGAGTGTTAATTGTCCGTTTCCCATAGTTGATATAATTTATTATACACCCGAGAGAAAGAGAGAATCCCAAACACTTATGTGAGGTGCTAGTATGTACTTTTTGTGCTTTTAATTACGAGGTCTAGAAGGTTGTGTCGTAAACTGCTTTTAAAGAGTAGGTTAAATGCCCCCAATATTGCTATTGTCTAGGTAGAAAAGCCCATTTGCTTGAGGACAAGCAAATCCCATGTGTAGGGGTATTTGATGAGGTGTTATTTTATACATTATTTCGAGGTCATTTAACCCCCTAAATCATGCAAATATGCCCAGATTATGTGCTAATCGTTTGTTTTCAGGTTTTTAGCATTTGGAGGAAATACACGTGACTTGGGCTCATTTGGAGAAGAAACGGACAAGACTACGACTTTACACCATTTATCTTGAAGAATTGTGCATACAGAGCATGGAGACAGCGTCGCAGGCTTCAAACGACGACGTTAGGATTCTATGGTGACGGCGTCATGGATTTGACGATGGGGTCAGGACGTAGCCGACTTAAACCTGCTCTAGAAGATTTTACTTGGCTACGGCGTCACGACTACAACATGACGTCGTCGCGACGCTTTTCTTATATATACAAAACCGATTTTAGGGTTTTAAGTATGTAACCTTTGGTAGACGAACCCTAACTTTTATATTCGTGTTTGGCAGCTTTTTAGGCCGTCTTTAGGGCCTCAAAACCCTATTGTAACTGACCTTAATCCATGTTTTAATCAAGTAAGATTGTTTATCTTTAATCATTCAATATGTCTATGTGTTGTTTGATTAATTTATGTTCTTGCTTTCTCAATATGTCTATGTGTTGTTTGATTAATTTATGTTCTTGCTTTCTTTAATCATTTAATATATCTTTGTAGATCCTTTTAATGTTTCTTCCCGTGATGGACGTGCACGTTAAGCTTTAGAAAACTAGCCATAAGATATTAAATTGGCATATACGTGTAGGGAAACGCAAGTGTGTAGAAAGGATACCATCGGTAACCATCTTCATACTACCTTACCCCTAATATGGTTGATCCCTTTTAAGATATTTCAATTGCATTTAATATACTCTTAGGGGCCTTGTAATAGTCTTCATACTACCTTACTTGTGCATTGCCTTAACGGAATATTTAATAGACGACGGGTTCGTGTAATTCGTTCATAACTTAGCAAATACTTACACAGATCATCACGAGTGTGACAAAGCAACATGATTAGGAGAAGCAATCTAAGGAGTAGTACATGATTAAGTAAATACATCTTTTTATCATAAAGTTATCACCAGTAGATTAGATTATATTTAGTTTAATTAGTTAACCAAACCAACCTCTCAAATCATGATATTTACTTGCTTTCATTAAAATATAAAAATACAAAAAAATCTTCTCTCAACCTCGTAGACCTCTGTTAGATCTTGATCGAGCCTTCATAACCTATTCCCCTTGAGAACGATAACAACCCCCGAGTCTTGCCTATACTACACCACATCGATTAGGTACACTACCTAGGGAGTTGTAAAACTTCGTGTTGAAGTCTTTACGACAACCGCACAACATTAACAGTCTTGTCTCTTTGAGGACCAGCTAACCAGCTTTTCACCTAATACTTGAGCTCCACCCAAAGTACTCTTGAAGGTGTCTTTACATCCTGCATAATCAGCATCTGAAAATCCAGTTAGTTCAAAACTAGAATCCTTCGTATACCAAAGACCCATATTGATGGTTCTCTGGAGATAACAGAAGATCATTTGAACCTATCTGAGGTGCTTCTCGGCTGGCTTAGCCTAGTACCGAGCACATAAACAAGTAGCATGTACAATGTCCGGTCTAGTTAACGTAAGATACATTAGGGCACCAATCATTAGACTAGAGTCCCGTCTTGATCTAAGTCAAGTTTGTCTTTGATCTCGATTGGAGTACCAACGGGATCAGACATGTCTATTCCATATTTTTAAAGGATTTCAAGCACATAGTTAGACTGGTTTATGAATATGCCACGAGGGGATTGGTTAACTTGTAAACCCAGGAAAAACGTCATTTCCCCCATCATCGACATTTCAAAGCGGCTTTTCATAAGGTTAGCAAATAGTTGGGTATACCTAGGGTTTGTAGAACCAAAGATAATATCATCAACATAGACCCGGACCACTAAGATGTCGTCATCAAAGCTTCTTATAAACAGAGTAGGATCAATAGTGCCTTTGGAGAAGTGATTCTATAGGAGAAACTTCGCAGTTCGTCGTACCACGCCCTTGGTGCTTGCTTTAGCCCATATAGTGCCTTCTTTATCTTGTAGACATGGCTTAGATGATCATCATCGATGAAACCTTCAGGTTGACACACGTACATGTCTTCTTTCAACGTACCACGCAGAAATGCAGTTTTCACGTCCATTTGGAATACAATGAACGGTTTGTGTGTCGCATATGCCAAAAATATCCTGATAACTTCCATCCTAGCAACCGAAGCGAAGGATTCTTCGAAATTGATTCCTTTCTCTTGGCGGCACCCTCTCACGACAAGACGAGTCTTGTTTCTAATGACTGTGTTTTCTTTATCATGCTTTTTTTAATAACCATTTTAGAGTAAGGGCTTTTACGTTGTCCGATAGAGGAACTAACTCCCATACATCAAGCCGTTTGAATTGAAGAAGTTCTTCTTGAATTGAATCAATCTATACAGGGTCGATCATAGCCTGTTTGACATTTGATGGTTCTATAGTGCTTACAGTTAAGGCGTACATACGCATGTCACCATTAGTGCGCAACTGATTTCTTGTCAAAACTAGTCGTGAGGGTTCTCTTATCACTTATTCCAAAGGGTGATCCTTAGTCCACTGATATTCATGAGGGTATGGTTGATAAAAGGTATGCATGTTCGATGGATCCACATAATGAGAAGATGATTCAGCAGAATCTGTAGACAGAGAAGCAAAAGGATTTACGAACGTATTCCCATCGAGCATAATATTTAACACATTATCAGCAACAGTTTTAGGTTGTAGTAGAGTTTGATCATGTTGTTGCTGAGCATGTTGTGGTTGTGTTTCTAGCTCGTCAACATCCTGTGAAGAGTTTGGAATATATGCCGCTTAAGAAGATGAATTAGTTGGAGTCGGTACTGTGTTTGATGTTGTTGTAGTTTCCGTTGGAGTCTAAAGAACTTGATGTGCTAGAGCAGCAGGAGAAGTTCTTGTCGCAGCTGAAGGTTGACCACCAATATAATCGTCATACATAGCTTCAAACAGTAGATCCAAATCTTGTTCAAATGGTTTTTGTAATGTGATTGTTGACGGAGCATAAGTAAGTTCAAAACCCGGGCTTCAAAGCATGACTTTTGGACAAATCAGTTCAGGACTCGATTTTGAACTGTGTTGTTCAAAATCCATGGCTAAAATCTCATCAAAAGTGACATTCATCGTCTCTATGATCTTCTTTGTCCTTCGGTTGTATACTCTAAAAGCACAAGAATTTGCAGAGTAGCCAATGAAAAATCTATGATCACCTTTTGCTCCAAGCTTTCCAAGATCTTCACAATCATTCTTGGGATAACAAAGAGCCCCGAATACATGTAGAAATGAGATATCTGGTTTTTTGCCATTAATAAGCTTGTATGATGTTTTTTTAAATTGACAGTGAATGATGGAGCGGTTTTGAGTGTAGCACGCAGTTGCAATTGCCTCAACCCATAAGAATACTGGTGCACACAAAAAATCAACATTTTTCTAGCAGCCTCAACTAATGTTCGGTTTCTGCATTCCACGACTCTATTTTGTTGAGTTGTTCTTACAGAAGACGCTTGGTGAGAGATGCTAACACTATCAAAGTATTCTTGAAGTACTTGATTCTTGAACTCTGTGCCATTATCAGTTCTTACAATTATGAATGGAGCTTGCAGAAGAATGGTAATTTTCTTTAGGAAGGTTTTGATGACTTAAAGTGCTTCATCTTTAGATCTGAGAAAGTCTACCTAAGTATAACAAGAGTAATCATCCACTATCACCAGAACATACCGCTTTCCATTGATGCTTTCAACTCTCATCAGACCATACAAATCCATATGGAGTAGGTGTAACCTCTGCTTAGAATTTGGAATAGGTTTTGGTGGGTGAGACGCCTTTTTGCTTTTTTCCTTGCTCACAAGAAGGATAAAGATGTGCTTTATGGTATTTAAATTTTGGAAGACCGGTGACGAGATCATTTCTGGCAAGGACATTGATGGTGTCAAAATTGAGGTGGGATAATCGTTGATGCCATAACCAAGATTTGGTAGAAGTAGCTCGAGCAATGAGACAAATTGGAGATGTAGTGGCCATTTCATGGAGATTGATTGTGTAAAGATTTGTTGTACGGTTTCTTTTCAACAAATCAACTCCTTCAAGATTTCAGACATAGCTACCTTCAGAAAGCGACCTCTTCATGAGTCACAAAAGTTGTTACAAATCTCGAGAACAGGTTGTGCCCCAAGCCCTTCAACAAAAATACTCGTGTAATCAGAATATTTTCCCATTGAAGATCGCTATAACCCAGAATTGCACTAATATGATCATTCCAGAATCAAACAATTCCTAGAAACTTCCAGACGAAATTTTTGAGAAGCTTTAAGTTTCCTGTCATATGCTTGGAACAACCCGAGTCGACGCACCATAAACAAATATGGACAACCTGCCAAGAAAAGAAGTAGAATTTGGAAATCATTTGCTAGAAGGTTCTTGAGGGTTAGAAGTACATGCATTATCACCATTAGAATTCTTAGATTGACATTTAGAGACCCTAGATTTTGTTATTTTGCCATTACAGTCAAAAATTCTTCTAGTTGGTGACCACCTATGACAAACACTAGGTTCACTAGGTGTAGTTGAAGCAAGTCTTTCTTTGTAGCCTACTTTGTAGGTCCAAAGTCTTGGATCTGTTTAGCCTTTTGTAAGACAATAGCTAACTTAAATAAATCCAAATAAACTATATGAGAGACAATAACTATGAATACTATGTACTAATGCGGAATCTTAACACAAGTACTAAGAAGAACACAATGTAAAACTTTGCTATTTTCTATTAATTTCTATTAGGGTTCTATATCTCAAACACTATGCCGTAGGGTTCCTTTTATACACCAAGGAAACCCTAATGGGCTTTACAAACGCGTAAAAGGATAATGCATATCCTTTCCTAAGATATCTCTAAGATAACTATTATAACTATTCTGTTACATAAACAGACTTAACTAGACAAGGTCAGTACTAACTATAGTACTGCCAGACTTAACTTAGTACTGGCAGACTTAACTATGTCTACCAGACTTAACTCTATAACTACCAGACTTAAGTCTATTTATAATAATTCCTAACAATCCTCCCCTAACTTGATCTTCACTTGTGAACTTCAAGTTTCTTTGAATATCTTCATTATGAGCTTCCTGAGGATGTTGTGAGCATTATCTTTGGAATTATTCTTGAACTGCAACATGATGACTGTCTTGTATGAGCACTTTCTTGATTTCTATCAGCAACTCTTTAAAGCATCACTTCTTGATATTTGCAGCATCTAACCTTGTAAATATCATGACCAACACTTCACAGCTACATGTACTATCTCTTCAGCAACATAGAAACAACAACATTGACTATATGTACATCAGATCATAAAGTTTTAGTCTATTCTCATCACATCCAGGTGTGTTAACTCCTGAGAGAGGTGAATCATTGAAAATTTAAATGGATTTGATGTCTCTTTACCAGTTAGCCATTAACCCTAGAGTAGCCAATGTTTGGTTTATAAACCATGGTACATTGATAACCATTTCAACTCTTAATACGTGAAACATGGTAAGTTGAATTACCATATGATTTTTAGCAAATCATCAGCTATCAACGGATTTGATTTGTCTTTACAATGAGTCGTTTGCTATGGACTAGTCAATGCTTCATTGTAGTAACAAGGTGCATTGATAACCTTATAGTTTTTAGCAAACTATCAGCTATCAACGAATTTGACTACTCTTTACCAGTAGCCGTTTGCTCTGGAGTAGCTAACTCTTTGTTTAAAAAACATGGTGAGTTAATTACCATACAATTTTTAGTAAACTGTCAACCATCAACGGATTTGAGAAGTCTTTACCAAAGCCGTTTGCTTTGGACTAGCCAGTCCTTATGCCTATTAAGCATGGTGAACTGATGACCATTTGTTGTGTGGTGGTTAGCCAACACTCAAACCCTACTCTCTTCCATTATAGTCCATAGTTTCCCACATATGTCCACAGCTACTGATAACTTCATCACTTTTTAACACCAGCTTGCTTCTCAATCATCTTCAAAAGTTTATAACAAACTTCATTCATTTTTCCATCCAGAGGCTTCATTTTCAGCATCACTTGGCAGGCATCTTTTGACAGAGGATACTTCCTATCTGCTAACATATAAATATTGCATGCCTCCAAGGTTAGACAATGTACTTCACACTTGTCATAATATCTCCAACTAATCATCTTTTGCTGTAGTGGTAAGCTCCAAATAGCATCTTCATTGAGAGGTGGATCAAACATAGTCCTGAGATCACTCCATAGTACTCTGTCATAAGCATCTTCAGGCCTATTTGTTCCATATTTCTGCATAACCAACCTGTAAAGCTCAATAAGATCCTCTCTTGTGAAGTCTTTAAGCATAGCTCCAAAGTTCATATAAACTGTATCAGTTCCATTTGCTCTTATTGATAAATGCTTCTTTCACCTTGTTGAAATATCTTCCAATTTGCCACAATATTAGATTTTGTATCCAAAGGAGTAGGATTCATAGCTTCTACTGATTCCTCTTTATCAGTCTCTGAATCTCCTTGTGGACTCTTGTCAATACTTATACCTTTCCTAGCCTTTTGCTTCTTTCTTTTTCCTACTCTTTTTACTGGCTCTTCTTCTTTCACTTTACCAACTTTTTCTTCTGTATCTGAAACATCAATCCTTTGTTTCTTTGAAATTTCTGTCTGAAGCTCTTCTCCATATCTTTTCAACTGTACCTTTGTAGCTTTAATATTTAATGGAACACAAGATTCAACCTGCTTGACCAACTTATCAAACTCTTCTTTCACTTCTTCAAAACTCAACTTCTTTAACTGTGTAAGCTTCCATGTCCCCTGATTCTTCAAATAATTCATCATGTAGTTCCTCAGCAGTGATTGGGTCATAGGCTTACTTCTTCTTGCTTTAGCTCTTTCTTCTGCAAAGAACTTCTTTCTCTGATTTACTAACTCTACCATCTTCTTTGCAAAGTCTTCTTCTGGCAACTCTTTCCCTAGCACATTCTTTGTCAATTCTGCATTAGCTTCAAGCTTAGCTCTAATGGCATCCCAATCTTCTTTAGTGTAGTGTTGAGCTTCAAATTGAACTTGAGCTTTTCTTTTCTTTTGTTGCTCAGTTAATTCTTGTTCTTCCATTCTTTTAGCTAAGAGTGCATCCAAATGAACTTGTTTGGCAGTTTCTTCTTCCTCTAGAGTTTGCAATCTTATGGCTTCTGCAAGACTAGCTTCTTCTTGTTGAATTTGTTCTTTAGTTCTTTTGGGAGCTTGAGTCTCTTCAACAATCATTGGAGCTTTTCCTTCCCTTTGGCCTCTAGCAGAACTAACTGGTCCACTACCAGTACTAACTTCTAGGCCACCAATATTAACTTCTTCAAAGCCAGTATTAATATCTTTAAAGCCAGTACTAATATCTTCAAAGCCAGTATCAATGTCTTTTCCCTTAGACTCTTTTCTCTTCTTGTATCTTTTACCCTTATCAACTGATTTTGACCTCTGAGAAGCAACCTTTGACAGAGTTTTAGCTGCTTCCAAGGTTGTAGGGCTGATATCTTCCTCCCCTGAAGTTTTGCCTTGTGTAGGAGTCTTAAGAACCTCTGATTTATCCTTCATCATATTCCTAACCATTTCATCCAAACTTTCCTCTTGTAAATTCCACCCTTGTTTGGAAGAAATTTCAGCATCCTCATCCTCTTAATCAGATAGAACCACGTGTCTCCTTTTGAGAACATCTTCCATATTCTTTACCTTTTTCACCAATTTCACAAGTGCTTTTCCCATGGTCAACTTGGTCTGCTTTAGTTCTGTCTCCAAACTATCAACCTTTGTGATCAACTTGGGAACCAATTGAAGCAGGTCAGCCATTGTCATAGTGCTTTCTTCTGCCACATGAGGGTGAGTAGGATCTTGTGATTGTGGAACTTCAGTTTCTTGTATAGGTGAAAGTGGTTGGTGTTCAGGTGATGGTTGCTCAAAGGTGTGCTCAATGGGTTCACTGTTAGGTTCAGGTAAACGTGATCTAGGGTGAAGTGTTGGCTCAGCTACAGGTGTAGGTTCAGACTCAGTGGTTACAGATATGACAGGTGGGTGAGATGAACATGGTAATGGTTCAGACGATGATAGTTGATCCACTGCTTGATCTGCTTGTCCTGCACTTTGATCCATAGCAACAACGGGCAACATTGCAGGCAACAAAGGTCTAGGTACCCCTCTAAAACCCCTTTTCATGTTCCCAAAAATCTTTTTGGTCAATACAATAGCCAAATAAGGATGTTTATTCTCAGTTTGTATTTCCAAAATCATTTGTAAAAATTGAGGGTACATCAAAAACTTAGTTTTACTTTTCAAGTTTGTCACCATGCCATCAAAGATTAATTTTGAAAAGTTATAAATCCTGCCAGTAGAAAGACAAATCAAATCAGTCGCAAGATTGCTACCAAATTGATCCCATCCACCACTTTTAGGACTCATACAATGTAAAATATGATGGACTAAAAATCTCCATTAGGGTGTAAAATGACTTTTCCAAAATGTAAAAGTACCATCGGTTGGATACCCCATATTACCCATCCCTTCAAAAATCTATGTATTTGGCAACATGTAAATCCCTGAAGCAACTGCTAATTGAAGCTTACTTCGAACAGATGCCTCGGTGATTGTATACTCAATAGTATCTATGGTTGCTCTTAGTTCTAGAGTCCCATCAGCAAGAGTTGAGGCAGTTGCAGTCTGCCAAAACTGTTTGACTAGGGAGTCATGGATAGTGAGATTGTGTGTCAAGGCATACCTGATATGCGAACCTTTTAAAAAGTCTACTATCTCTGCAAACCCTGTACTTTCTTCAGGTTTCTTTAAGAATCCCACTTGGTTATGCTTGTCGCAGTATTTCATTGAAGCCATACTTTGAAATTGTAGTAAAGAGGTTGTGATTGTTGGGTATTTCAAACTGGGTTTGACTCGTTTAGGTAACTTAGTACTGATGGTATCTGCTAATTGACTTTATATGCGTAAAAAAATGAATTGCAATTGGCACTCCGAGAAAATAGTCTCTTTTGAATGAAGAAAAACTATTGTAGGTGAGTTAAAACAGTAATTATCCAATTGGTATCATTATCCACTTAAATATACCCGCAATTTGCTCTAACGGTCATATTTAACGAAAAGTCAAAGTTGTTAGACCAAACATGAACTAACGCCTAGTTACCAGTAATAAAATATCGCCAACAAACCAGACTTAAAAGTGATTGTTTGTGGTTCTTGTGATTCTTCTTACTCAGAGTCCCTCTAGAGGCTTTGATACCACTTGTAGGTCCAAAGTCTTGGATCTGTTTAGCCTTTTGTAAGACAATAGCTAACTTGAATAAATCCAAATCAACTATATGAGAGACAATAACTATGAATACTATGTGCTAATGCGGAATCTTAACACAAGTACTAAGAAGAACACAATGTAAAACATTGCTATTTTCTATTAGGGTTCTCTGTCTCAAACACTATGTCGTAGGGTTCCTTTTATACACCAAGGAAACCCTAATGGGCTTTACAAACGTGTAAAAGGATAATGCATATCCTTTCCTAAGATATCTCTAAGATAACTATTATAACTATTCTGTTACATAAACAGACTTAACTAGACAAGGCCAGTACTAACTATAGTACTGCCAGACTTAACGTAGCACTGGCAGACTTAACTATGTCTACCAAACTTAACTCTATAACTACCAGACTTAAGTCTGTTTACAATAATTCCTAACAGTGTCCTTTTTCTATGCAGGTGTGGTCTCAAGCTCGTGGTCTCGCTGGTATGGATCAAATCCCCCCGGTTTACTGATATTTCCGCGTATCTTATTCCGTCTTCCAAGGGAACATCGATGGTTAGTATTATCTCTCGGTTACTCCTTGGTACTGTTTCTTACTACATTTGGAGTGAGCGTAATTCGAGATTGTTCAAGAAGAATGCGTCTACCGTTCCTCAGATTGTCCAAGTTATTACTTCTATGGTTCATTTGAAGCTGGTTTCCTTCAAGTTCAAGAAGGTGTCTACTCGGTCTTGTGTTTTATTAGATCAATGGAAGATTCCAAGTTGCTGTTTGGTTCACGAAGGGAGTTTCGGGTAAGGGTTGTACTCTTTTTTCCTTCTCCGAGGTTTTTCCCATTGGGTTTTTTTTGGAAAGGTTTTTTAAGGAAGCAGCCTTATTTGGGTCGCCTGCTCCCATTGTGTTGTTGCTAGAGGGCTAGGAGAGCTGATGTCGCGGTGTTCCAATTTCCATGAGTTTTATGTAGCTTGCTAGGTCTTTTGTGTGTTTATGGCATGTCATTCACACTACTTTATCAAGCGTTTTTGCTTGAGGTTAATGTGGTATTTTAGCCACATTCCATTTGTACGTAACTGTTTTTTTTTGGTTTAATATATTTACCGGGGTAAACCCCTTTACACAAACACAACCCAGAAAACTATCCCTAAACGCAGATTTGACAACGAATCTCGTATAATCACTTTGGCTAACCTCTGCTCACTTTTAACTCATGAAACCACTTTGGTTGGAAAGTAGACTCTCTGTAGTTATTTTTAGGGTCAAGAAAATCAATAAAAGCTATCCGATTGACGGAGTTATGACTCTCACAAAACGACTCAAAAATCTGCCCAGATTCTTATTCCGAATTTATAACGATCAACCTATATAAACGCACCCATACTCTAACTCATTATACCCAATTCGATTTTAGACACAACCGAAATCTTAAGTGTGACTTATTTATTATAAAATAGTTCTTGTATTAATATTTCACGTTCAAACGGTTTCTACTACGCCAAATGATCATTCTTAAATTTTTACCAAATTTGACTTTTTAAAATATATGTTTTTCTTAAGTTTGACTCTTCAAAAATCACCCGTCAAAATGCGTTATTAAATATGGGGTATACTAGCGTTTGACATAAAATGATATTCCAGACAAGTTTTCAGTTATACCCGAGACCCAAAACTCGACCGAACATGATGAAAATACTCTTACAAAATTCTGCACAAAACATATATTTTTTTTAAATAATGTAGTATCTATTTCTAAGATTTTTGACCCGTTAATATGCGTTTTTGGACTTAGATATCATCGAGAAAAGGTAAAACAACATTTTAAACAACTTTTTAGTTATACTCGAGACCCTAAACTAAAAAAAAAATGACTAAAATTCCCCTACGAAAATCTACACAAAAACCACTAAATAAAAAGTGTGCAAAATTTTGTTTTACCAATTTTCCTAACTTCAAATTGATCTAAAAACTTCGTTTTTAAGAGTTATCAAACGATCCATATATTGAATCGAAGCTACGGACATCCTCCACCATATCTTAAAGCACAAAATCAGATTTATAATTTTTGACTCACTCGAAATCGACACTAAAGTTTCTGGTCTATTATGGGTATCTTTAAACCCCTTCAAACTTCAATTTCACATCCCAAAAGCTCTACAAATACTCCTAAACTAACCTAACTCTATCTACTAACACCTTAAATCAATGATTCAATCTCAATATATCACATGCATAATCATTCATGGATTCTAAGTATAAAATTAAACACATGCATGCAATATCAAAATTAATCAATATAAAAGGTTTAAAATACACATACAATAAAAAGGAAGCAAAGAGAATGATCAAACAAAAACCCTCTTGTGGTTTGCCCTTTATGCTAAAACCAACAACACACCCAAAAATAATAATCCCAACTTGATTTTATAACTCTAAATCTTGTATAAATACTTGTAAGCAAACCCTCTTTACGCCAATTGTACCCAAAATCAAAGAAACCTCCAAAAACTAAAATCTTCAAAAATCAAGAACTTCACAATCAATCATGCATCGTTGATTTCTTGTGATAGGGGATGATGTGGATTAGTATTGAAGTGATTTGGGAGTAATAAGAATTTGTTTAAGAATGTTTGATGATGGTTTTGGTGGTTTTTGGTGTGGGCTGCGTCGAACACAGAAGGAGGAAGAAGGGACGGTATGTTTTTTTGTTAACTAAGGGTGTATGTGTTTTATAAAGGAAGGAAATTTTATTTATATGGAAACAATCTCCTAGTTTGTATCGATACCCAAACATTTTATAAAAATGTTGTTTGGGCTCTCTATATGGCCGGTTATGGGAAAAAAGAATGGGCTTGCTAAATTTTTTATCAAATTTTGACTATACTAATTTTGGGCTTAAACAATTATTTATCTTGTTATTAAACATATTATTTTGACGCTGTTTCGGCAAAAACGCAGGAAAAGTCAAGAAATAATAAAATAAGAATAATTTAGCTTAAAAAATAAAACCTTGTGAGCCCTTAAAATTCTCTCTTAAAGTTTTTGGTGATTTCCTGCAACCCCTAAAAGTTTTCTATCACGTTTAAATCGATCTCTTGTGGTATATCTTTCATTGATCGTCTTTGATTGATCTAGGGTATCATTCAAGAATCGATCTAGTTTTTTTAGGGTTTCAGCCGCGGAAATCAAAACCCTTGATTATCATTCATATTGTCGCGTCTCCTTTTTATTTTTGTAATCTTTTGTGGGTTTCATAAATATTTAGGGTTTCGATTCTTTGATTAGGGTTTCATGTCGTTGTTTTGATTGTTATACCAGATCTTTTGGATCTGTTAATTTCTTGGGAATGTGGTTTGTTTTGGGTTATTTTGGTGCTGTTATCGATAATATCTATAAGTTACTAGAAGTGTTTAGGTTAGTGTTTAAGTGGGGTTAGAGAGAGATGGAACAGGGTTTTCTCAACAGATCTAGCAAGGCCTCAAAGAAGAACGGTGGTGAATCAAGAAAAAAGGGTGCTCTGTTGAGTGACTTGGCTAGTAAAGTGAAGAATATCGATGGGAAAATGCTAGGCAAAGATGGAAAACCATTAAAGGCTTATCGATGTGTTAATGCTATTCAGACTTCTATGGATAAAGCTAATGGCGTTGTTGACCCAATGGAAACAAAGAATGATAATAGTGAGGTGGGGGGAATGAAACCTGCTTTGTTTGATACTGAAATTAACCATGCTGCTGTTGGTATAACAAGTGAAGAAAGTCCTATAACCATGCTTGATGTGGGTACTGAAAACCCAGGGAGTAAACCTCTTGCGCCTACTGTTAATTTAACTGAACGAGAGGATGTTATTGATCTCACTGTGGCTGATGTGTTTATACCGCAGGAAGAAGTGAATATGATTAGTGCACGTTTTGAAAACTCTCTTTATGGTTATTTCATTGGAAAGCGACATGCTTTTCTCGCGGTACAGAATTATGTCAAAACTGTTTGGGCAAAATACGGGTTTAAGCATGTCATGTTACATCAGGGATTCTTTATGTTCCAGTTTTCGACTAAGGAAGGTATGGAAAATGCATTGAATCAAGGTCCTTGGAGAATCAGGTCTGTTCCACTAATTCTTAATTTCTGGAACCCTAATTCTGAGTTGAAAAAAGAGGACATTAAGATGATCCCTGTTTGGGTTAAACTGTTCAATGTGCATATTGTTGCATATTCGAAGGTCGGCCTGAATTTGATAACATCTAAATTGGGTCGACTCATTATGTTAGATGCACACACGAGCAATATGTGTCTCAATTCGTGGGGGATGAGCTCTTATGCTAGAGCTTTAGTTGAGATATCTACGGATAATGAGTTTGTTGAATCCCTTGTTGTGGTTGTTCCTCTCGATAAGGGTAAGGGGCATCGTATGGCTTCCATTAAGGTTGAGTTTGAATCTAGGCCGCCCCGGTGTACCTTGTGTAAAAATTTTGATCATGTTGATGAGGAGTGCCCTAAGAAAGGGAAGGAGGAGATTCGTAATACGAATATGGATGGTGGGTTTGTGCATGTTAAGCGTAAAACAAATGTTGTGAACCAGGCCTTAAAACTGAAACATATAGAGGGTCTTAGACTCTCTAAAGCTAAGCCTAAACTTGTCTATAAGCGTGTGGATAAGTCTAACTCCAATCTAGAGACTACATCCAAACCGAAGGAAAATGCCCCTCATACTACTACGAAGGGTGTGGACATGGCTAGTGAAAAGCCGAGTGTATCTTCTAAAGAAATGAATGACGAATCCTCTAGGCATACTAATGAAAATGTTAAATCTAATTTCTTTAAGGATGATATTGATTTAGGTCAATTGAGGAGTAATATGAACAAGCTTGTGGAAGAGGACAAGGTGATTGATATTAATACTGATGTTGCTAAATCCGTGGTTGCAGAAGGCATGACTAAGGACAAAGGAAATTTATGGGAACGATTCAAGGAGGCGAAAGAGGCTGCAACTAGTAAGCCTAGATCCTCTAATAATATAGAGGATGACTCAGACGAGGATGAAGTTTATATGCCGGACGAATTTACATTGAAATTTATCTCCTCGACTGGTGGTGAGCTTACTATGGAGGATGACGACTTGGACTGTTATGATGGATACGAGGCTCAAATTTATGATGTCCCCTGGAATCTGCAAAAGTTTTGTGATCAATACGATGTTCTGTTAAATAGTCGAGTTAGGAAATAGTTGTTGTCTTTTTTCTTTGTAAGTCATAGGAATGGTGTGTCATTTCTATGTAGTGGTTTGGTAAGTAGCTACTTAGTTGCTTGTAAGTGTCCTGAGTGGACTATGATGAAGGACGTCACCTTCATCCATTGTACTTAATCGTCTTTTTGGTGTAATAAATTTACCGAGGAAACCCTTTACCCAAAAAAAAGAATAATTTAGCTTCTTGAGCTAAAATCTGAAATTTTTTGATCTCTTAAAACGCTTAACGGATAAATATCCTAAGCACGACACGCAAATAACTAAAAATGACGATTTTCACCAAATCAGCTAACAAGTAAAACACAAAATTTCCTTCAAAAGTAAAAATAGGAACGGAGTCGAGATTTAATATTGACCGTAAAATACGAGATGTTACAGTCTTCCCACCATAAGGGAGCATCGTCCCGGTGCTCTATTCGACTTATTCGCCCTTTGATTGCTCGTAATGAGGTGAGGGTACTTACTCTTGAATTGATTCTCACGCTTCCGTGTAAACTCTGGTCCTCGACATGAGTTTTAACGAAAATTGAATGAACAATAGTCAAAGCATCAAATATATGCAATGTGCGTGAGCGAACGGATTGAATGTCGTAAGAATCCTTAAAAGGAAGGATAAAATACATGACTCGAAGAAAAGGCGATTGGAACAAAAAATTTAACAAGTCATCAATTCTTGGAAGCGGTTAATGGTTCATTACTATTAGCTTATCAAGTTTGCGACGGCCGATACACATTCAAAAAAATACATATAACAAATTACGAGTCGGAAGAAGTTCAAATAGCCATTTGTACAAAGCAATAATGACAGCGATTTAAAGGGAAAAGACAATGAATGATTCGTACGGACGTATTACTTGTTAAAAGAGACGCACGCCATGTCAGATACACATTTGAAAATAATCAAATAAACAAAATTACGAACCGAAAGAAGTCTAAAGACTCATTCGTATGAAGATAATAACGATAATGTTTAGATGAACGAAGAAAAGGAATTATTCGTACAAACGGATTACAAATTAAAAGAAAGTTGTTCGTACGAATGCCATACACTTAAGCCCACTCATTTACAAATCGTTATTTACATCCAAAGGCATCCCAATCCATGTAAATAAGA
>BQNB010050262.1:0-41593 GCA_026074375.1 Tanacetum coccineum | reverse complement strand
AATTGATAATTTGTGATTACGAGTAACTTAAGCACTTTACGTTATGTGTTATAAGTTACATGTTTGTCATCACCAAAACACACTACTACAAAAAAGGCTAAAAACACCCCCTCAAAAAGATCGGTTATGTAAAACCCTATCTCTATGACAAAAAAATAGTGGGAAAGAAATAAATGGAATTAGGTTTTCTTGAAAAAACCAGTTTTCATAACAGAATTTGTATAAAAATTGGTTTTTGGGGTGCAAACCACTCTTTTTACACAATTAAAGACACTAGTGTGTATGTAACAACATGTTTCTATGTGTTTATGTTATGGACACCTTTTTTTATAAAACAACTAGTTTTTTTACACAATTAAAGACACTGATGTGTAGGTAACAACATGTCTCTATTTTTTTATGTTAACATATAACGTGTTATCATGGTTCAGGCTGTGGAGGTGGCGAGGTCGTGAAGATGGTTCACTTATCTTGTTTAATTTTAAATATATTTTTATATAAAATTATTTTATAATAATGTGATTTAGTTTACTTATCTTGTTTCAAAATGAAAATAAAGTTACCAAATAACAAAAATTTACTCCTATAAAATAACATTAGTTTCCCGCAAATATTTTCTAACTTTTCACCAAATTTTGATATTTTCTAACTTTTCACCAAATTTTGATATTTTCATTGCCGCCTAAAACGAAAATATATTTATCCCAAAATTAAAAATGTAAAAGAAACTATAACACCTTTGTTACAACCCTAATTATATCCACCAATTTATCACACCAGCCGCTTCACACGAATCTGGTCTCCCTCCTTCACTGTCACCAACTCTCGTTATTTCTCCTTTTCTATTGTTGCCGTCGACATCAAAGACTTTGTTTGGTATATTGTTCTATCTGCTCATTCATTGATCTCAAGCCACCATCATGTTTAGGGACTCTTTTTGTCTTAATTTATTATCATTTTCTTAATTAGTGTTTGGATACATATGTTATAAATCAATTACTTGGGTATGTGTTTATTGATGATATTGATTGTTAAAGATGATTGAAATTAAATAACTGATGCTATATCTTGCACCCCTTATTAAGATTAAACATACTTGATTCATTGACTAGATTTGTCTTAATTAAATTTTATTCTACTTGTTCTACTCTAATGTTTTTTCCAATTATCCATTCTTATTTTAGTGCATAACAGAGTTAATCTCACAACAAGTAACATTTTATTTGGTGATTATGGTAAGGGGCAGGCTATGAATATGGTTTAGGGTGTGAGGATTTTTCAGGTTGTGAAGATAGTTCAGGTTGTTGAAGATTGTTTGGGTTATCAAATGGTTCAGGCTGTGGAGGTGGTGAGGTCATGAAGATGGTTCAAACTATGGAGATGGTGTCGTTCAGGTGTTGTGGTCGTGAGTTTGATGTGGTCACAGAGATGACGTGTATGTGAGGTGTTCAGGTCATGGGTAAGTTTGTGAGGTGTTTAGGCCATAGAGATGGTGAGTTCCTGAGGAGGTCATGGAGATGGTGAGCTGGCTGGTGTTTGGATTGTGAGATGGTCAGAGATATAGAGATAGTGAGATTGTGGGGTGTTTCGGGTCATGAGATGTGGCGGACGTGAGGTGGTTCAGCTAATCCGTAAGATGCTTCCAAGGTAGAGATTGTGAAATAGCGAGGTCATGAATTGTGGGGTCGTTAGATGTTGAGGTTATTAGCTGATTCAGGTCACGGATATTCTGAGGTCGCGCGAGATGGTTCAGGTCAACTATACAACTTATGTAACACAAACAAAAATGTTGAGGTAATATTTTAGAATGTGTAAGGAGGCTACGCCAACTGTACAACTTATAAAACAACTCGACTATTAGAACTGCTTTATATGCTACCAAAACAAGTACCTGGTTTAGTTTATTTAAAAAAATCCCGCAAAGAAACATGTTGGGTGACAAGGATAACCAAAGAATTGATATTTTGGTCATTCAACATATTTATGATCATATTTAGTATAAAAGAAGCTAGACATATACTTGGGTGCCTTTAAAGTATCGATGCATTTATTTTCACATTTTGCAAGTGAGTTGTGTATAGGTTTATTTTTATAAAATAAACTTGACATATACTTGGGTGCCTTTATTTGTACATAAAACCCTATATGTATGCAAGTGAGTTAGGTTTATTTTCACATTTTGTAATTACATTTAATTTCATGCAGTTAGAAGACTGTAGGACTGCTACAATGGTGTTCCATGTCCTTGTCATCGTAAAAGATTCGCCTTCCTTGCTCGACTCTATAGTGGAAGTTGTTTTGATGTAACTAATAGTGTGGAATCAGTTTGTAGTTATTTCAGTCTCAAGAACATATAATCTATAGTCAATATTAGTCCGTAACTGCTTTCAAGTGCGCCTAGATCAAGCATTATCCGATGATGCAACTTTTGATATATGTAGTTGTCACGTGAGCACATTTTTATATAAATTTAGGTAAACATTGATATATTTATTGAATACAAAGACCATCCTATTTGGCAGTTTGCTATGCATTACGCGTGGTCTACAAAGGCACGTGCACGTACAACCTTAGCTAATGTATCATCATTAATTCATTGAGGAGGAATATTCATCGGAACAATACCAGATGCTGATGTTATAGTGAAAAGGCTAAGATCAGGTTAGTTATGCCTCATTTATACTTGGTATACTATAGGCTATTATATAAGCACAGTTATTAAGTGTGTATTTGGTATACTAAAATGAAGTTGTATCTAACTTTAACCTGATGCTTGGTATAGTTTTTATCAACTTAGATACACTTAACCTCATATTTTGTAGTTGTCTTTGCTTGTAACATTTCTCATTTTCATGTCATTTTACGACACTATTAATGATCACTATTTATTTTAGTCCGATACAGGTTTACTTTTAAATTTTCTTTTAAGCTAAATCACGAAGACTAGAAATAATCACATAACGTAAATGGTCACCAAATAAATTAAGGTTTATGTCAAGTAAGTGTCTAGTAATTAAAGGACAATAATTATTGGCTTTGCTCATTTTATTTTTATTGGTCACGTAAATGGCTTACGTTTCGCAATAAAATGCACTTAGACGCACCACGAAAATACCTAGACTTACCTAGACTCAAACCAATACCCATTTTAAATGCCTAAACACAAAACTTGACCAAAACTTGTGTTAATAACACAAGTTAGCCGAATTTGGCTAAGTAAAGCTCACAAGAATCGTCCTAAGCGATTTATCTAGCAAAGAAATCCTCTAATGATCTTAACAAGTACATGTACATTCTAATCCTCATAAATGCTAGTCCTAATGGTCTCCTACTAGCTTGTTAACCATTGGATAGTAATCCTTTTGTTTCCTTGATCCTCCTAGGCGCGGCAAATTAAGAGAACACACAAACCATGATCTAAAATCTTAAGCAATCTTGTACAATTCAAGGATAATTAAGGAAATGTCCTTGTGTCTCCCACTAGATTATTAACCAAAGGTTAATAACCATTTCTTTTGTTTCTTGCCTTCTTATGCCGCGGTTAACCAAGCCCCAACCCACAAAACCTAAAGATTTCACTAGCTAAGTAAATCTTGTACATCTTGAGGCTCATTAAAGCTTGTACTTAGTAGTATATTAACAAAACCATGGGTGATTAACTAAAAACCCATGAAACCATCTCATTAGGGCACGATTTTGGTTAAGGGAGAACTAGGAAGAGTAACTAGCCTCATTGTCTATAAATAAGACCCACTAATTTACTTGACACTCTTCTATATCACCTTAAACTCTCTCAAGTATAAACATTACCCACTTACTCCTTGGTTTCATTCTATATACATTGTAACCGAACCTTATTCGAACCCACATTTCAATTCCAAGAACACAAGGTGCTTTAAGATCACGAATAAGAGCTAAGGAAGTTGGGTTATAAGCTTTGGAGTTTATATTTATACATGTTGGGTGTATACGGGATGAACTCACTACGCAAACCATGAACCAAAATATTAGGACCTTTGTAAGTCGCTACTAAGGCTTTTACATCATTTGTAATTCGTATATCCTTGATAAATTTCTATGTCGTGTTAAAACTTGAGTTAAATACTCACAGGTACGTAAAACATGCATGTTTCGACTCATGCATGGTTCACGTACCAATATATGTTATACAATATGAACTTGTGTGGTGCTAGGGTAATTAAAACATGACTAACTATCGTATAAAGGCCTAACAATTCATTTGAAATGCAAAGATAGATACCAACTTGAAATCTATCGCGTATACTTGGCGTACATAAATCCTATACGTAAACACTTTCTAAAAACGTAACCATTAGCCTTGGGAACACCTACAACGACCTTTTAGACGAGTGCATGTAACGAACATCGAATTAAAAACGTTAACTAGTACCAAGATGGTATGTCACGACCTAGAGACCAAGTTGTTAGAACAAAGGAGCTAATTTCGGGTCTTAATGGGTTTAACGGTCCACGGTTGGAGGCCCAACAGGCCCAACGAGCTCGCGAAATAAGCCACGGCTTATTTATAAGCTATACGAGTTTGAATATGAGTTGAGAGTATTTAAATAATAAACTTGGACCTTAACTTGTCTTTCGAAACCAAACGAAACCCTTAATGGGCTCGTTAGCCCATTAACGAGCCCTATACGAGCAATAAGCTCATAATAAGCCCAAGACAGCTTATTAAGATACTCTTATAGGCTAAATGTGCTTAATGGACCTTGAAATAGTTAATGGACCCAAATGGACCAAACCAAAAGCTTTGAAAACCCATTCGGGCCTTAAATGGGCTCAACAAGCCCAATGCCGAGAGCTTATTGGCTTATTTGATAAGCTGACCAACGAAACAGATTAAATGGAATTAAGACGAATAGAAAATTTGCTAAAATGCCTAAGAAACTCTTAAGGTACTTATCGGGTCGAGTTGTTGGGCTTGCGAGCCCAATAGGCTCGAAATAAGCTACAATAAGCTCCCCGAGCTTATTTACAGCTTATCAGGCCCCACTGAGCTTATTGAGGACCTTTGAACTTATTAAAACCATAACGGATCTTTCAAACATTAAACGGGCCTTAACGGGCCCAACAAGGCCCGTTAAGCCAAAAATAAGCTCGAAATGCTTATTTTTAAGCCGAAACAGTTTTGTTGGCTTATTTGGACTAAATAAAGCCAAATGCCACTCGTTGGGATTAAATTGGAGCTAAAATGCAATTTTTGCAAATAAAGGGGCTAAAAATGTAAATTTCGAAACTTAAGGGATTAAATTGTCATTTTCGAATTGTGATAACTCCAGGGACTGTTTTTGAAACATTCTGAAACTCAGGGACTGAAGTGTAACTATAAAGACCTAAATTACATTTTTGTAAACTTAAAGGACTAATTATGTAATTATCGAAACTAAAGGGTTTAAAGTGTAAATGTTTATATTTTATAAACCTAGGGACTAAAGTGTAATATCTAGAAACTTAAGGGTATATTTGTGAACAAAAGTGAATTAATAAAACACTTAACGAATCGGTCGAATATTAAGATATTCGGACATTAAACGGGTTTAATTAACGACTTAATAAATAAGTATATTTATTAACAATGATTTCACGTTTCCCGAGAACCATCGAAATTATAAATACAATAATCATGTGCACCACCACACAAGTGATAACAGTATATATAAACTTGAAATGGAATTTAGTTTATACAATGAGTCGTTAGCCTAAATGTGTAGACTAAGACTTGACCGTATTTACTTAGGTACTTGACGGTGTGATTCATTGCTTACTTGGATATTTATTATCATTCAGAGAACTACCTGCTAAGGTGAGTTCATAGCCCCATGTTTTAGTTCAATGTATGCATTAAAGTGGAAATCATAGTGTTCGATTAAGTTATATATGCTCTATAGCATGAATGTGAATTTGTAGATCTCCAGTAGAGTATTCGATTGTAGCTATACTATCATTTTGTAAATAAATCTTGTATTGGTTCTTATGTTATGTGGGTTGATATAAAAAAGTAGTTTTAGCCTGTTTTTAGATTTGTATTTGCAGATATTTAGATTTTAATTTAGCAACGGACTTTTGTTGCAAAATTTTGCAACCTATAGCTTTGGAAACATTTGGTGACACTGCTAAAGTACAGTTCGTTGCTAAATAGCAACGAAATTAGGCAGTTTAGCAATGATTTTCGGCCGTTGCTATTGACAGTTTTTCTAGTAGTGATTAAAGAATTCCAATTTTTTTTTAAATGATTAAAAAAAAGATAGGTTTTGAGATAAAAACATATCTTTTTAATCTATATAAAGACTGGTTGGATGTTGTTATAAAGACATGTTTCGGGAGAACCAATATGAAGACCAATTGTTAAGGAGACCATTTCTTAAGGAGAGAACCGGTGTCGATTCTTCTTATAGAGACTGGTTGCATAACCGGTTTTCATATGTTTCGATCATGGATATATCCCCCTCGGAGAGTGGTTCCAAAACCACTCTTTATGGGCTATTTTGACCAGTTTCTATGGTGTTTCTTTGTAGTAGTGTAGTAGCTTGTAACTGAAGATCCTCATAGTCATTAGTTTCTTCCAAATTTTCAGCTAAGAAATCCTATTGTTCATCATTCAATACAACTCCTACTTCTTGTGCTTGAGCAAGTAGCATATTTTCTTAAACCATTAATAGTCTTTCACCCTTTTCTTTACAGTACACTGCTTAGCAATACGACCTTCACTGTTGCAATTGTAACATCTGATTACCCTTGGTTAATTTGTCCCTGCATTTTCAACTATATTGACAACCCTTGCTCCTGAAGCTTGATTCTTTCCAGCATTGTCCACATAACCTTGAGATTATCTATAACAACCCATAATTTTCCTTAGCGTAATTATCCATCTATTATATTTAATAGAACCATTTTCACAGAAATATTTTTGTTATATTCCATCCATTATATAACGTAACTTACATTTCCAAAGTAAACAAGCTCACGCAACTACCAATGCCAACTCCATCTACGTTTATATCAAGTAAACGTCATAATATGTCAAGTAATATGTTCTAATATCCATTTTTACCACATACGTTATCTATTTAACGTACAATCTCTAACGTTTATTATGAAACGAACATTATACGTTAACGTTTATATCAAAACCCCAACTACATGTAATGTTTAAATGCAATACAAATGTACAAACTTATAAGGCTTATGTACAAGTTACTAATGCATAATTTTCAAATTACTTTTCCCTCTAAAACCCTAGTACAACACCATTAAGCCCTAGGTACAACCCAGTAATGCACGAATTCAAACTTAAGCCATTTCCCTCTAACTTTCTATGGACTTTTCATACCACCTTTTAAGCATAAGTTACAACTTCTTCAAGCACCACATTTGAACTAGTTTTCCCTCCATTTCACTCCACACACTCGGCAAAACCCTAAAACCCTAACCCGAAACCCTAGCAAACCCGATACCACCTTAACTAGTTTCGAAACTAAACCTTAACCTAGCAAACACCCTCCACCATGATGCACCACCTTGTCACCACCCTTGTGCCCCAAGTTAAACACCTTGTCACCCTCCTTTCACCACCATGCGACACCTCACCACCACCTTGTCACCTCCTTGGTGATTCAAACCCTCACCACCTTCAAACACCTTTCTAAGCTATACTCCTAGCTTACACTAGTCACCTTGCATACTAGTTGCTAAAACTTGGCCACCACTCCAAGTCTTGGCCCTATAAATACACGCATACATGCATGCTTCCATAATTCACCATTTAAGCTATATACTACCTCAAAATCAGGTTCTAGCCAAGCTAAGGAAGGGAAGGAAAGGTCTTTAAGCTATTTTGGAACCAAGGAATAAGAGAAGAAGAGTCCTTGATTCATCTCCTAAGTATTCGACCCATATTCACCCACTTCGAACCATTTCAAGCTCTTGTAAGTCTTATAACTTGTTCAATAAGCTCCTAACATGTTTTAGATCATATATAAGCTTTGTTCTAGCCTCTTGAATAAGCAATACTCTTTTGAAAACACCTAAACCAAGCCGAGCCCTAAACGACCCATTTTGGGAATCCTAATCCATGCGAAATCCAAATAAGCTAGTTTAAGCTTACTCTAATCCTAATAAGCTCTTATACACCTTTTATAATCTCATGGAATAAGCCCTTAAACCCTAAGCCTACACGTCTATTTTCGTAAACCTTAATAAGCTATAAGCCATAAGCCGTTCTAATAAGCTACTTTATCATTTTTATAAGCTTAGAAACAAACCCTAAAAGCTATAAGCTTTTGGGTCATAGTTTCAAAACCAAACGCACCCTTTTTGAGTTTTCGAGCTCATAAGCTCATTTCCTAAGCTATAAACTTATTAAATCTACAAAAACCAACTTATTTCTAGCTTATTACGATAAGCTAAATACTGTAAAATGAAATTGGATTCAAAAATGCAAAGTATATGAATTTTGGACTAAAAATGCAAATCAGATTGTCCTTTAGGGGTATATATTGTAACTTTTGAAACTATTAAACTTTCGGGCCAAAAATGTAAATACTCTAAAGTTTAATTACAAGGACATGTTTTGCCAAATTTTAAAGTTAAGGGTTAAAGTGTAAAATAATATATACCAAGGGTATATTTTAAATTCTTGAGGGTATAAAATGTAATATTTTTATATTTAATAATAAAAATATATTTAAACATTATAAGACTCGATTTTATTAAAAAGCACTGCGAGTGCAGCAGAGGAGAGCTAGACAGCCAGGACCAGAGGCTAGGATTCTAGATCACCTGGAGACTTCTAGAGACGCCGACAGTCACTTTTAGCGGTTTATGTTATTGTATCTCTGCAGTCATTGTACAGGCATGTTAAGTATTAGGGGTTTTCCCCGTGGCATTGCTCTTTGATATTTTGTATTGTATCATGTGTACTACGGCAACTATTTCATGTAAAATTTTCAAAGTTATGAATGAAATGGATGTGTTACTTTGTACTATATACCTCTCTTATGTTGATCATCTCATTAATATATTAATATAATCTGTCGTATAACTTCATGTTTTATCTTTTGTGTTCTAGACAAATCATGGCACCTATAACTAGAAGAGGACCATACCCGGTTAACGACACACAACCCAAACAACATGACTCAGAATCCATCTAGCAATGATCGAACCAAGCACTTTTGCGAAACTCCACTAATGGGGATGGAAGCCACAGTTCGCACCGGGGATTAGAGGAAACGTGCAAACTGCGCGACTGTGTTTTACGCTGACTTCATGATCAGTGTAACTTTGAACTCAAGGGGGCTGAAGTGTGGTCGGTTTAACGGTGGATTGTAAAAGATAGAGTCAAAATTTTCAATATCTATGGTTGTGCTATTGAGAATCAAGTGAAGTTTGCTACCTGCACTCTGTTAGGTGCTGCTTTGACTTGGTGGAATGGTCAGATAAGAACCCTTAGTCCAGAGGCATATGCAATGACTTGGGAAGTACTCAAGAAAAAGATGACGGAAAGTTATTAGTACGCAGGGTGAATCAGAATTTAGAAATTGGCTATGGAACCTAAGGTCTCAAGGAAAGATGTTCTAGCATTACATGAACGTTTCCAAGAGTTAACCCTGATATGTACCAAGTTTGTTGCCAATGAAACCGAGAAGGTTGACAAGTACATCAGTGGACTTCCTGACAACATTTATGGGAACGTCAAATCTGCCAGACCCAAGAGATGGATGAAGGACTATGGTTGGCCAATGACTGATGGACTAGAAACTCCGCACCTACGCCGGAAAGGTAATCTGACAACAAAAGGGGAGCTGATGATTCTCATCCAGAAACAACCTGGTCACCAACAGCCACCCTTCAAAAGGCAGAATGTCGCCAAGTATTACAACATGGGGACGGTGCGGATGGATGCTTATGAGGGATCCTTGCCCAAGTGCAACAAGTGCCTTCCTCTACCTCAATGCCCGTGCACCCAGAGGTGGCCACAAGTACAACAAGATAGGGCACTTTTGCTCGCGATTGCAGGCAATATGGTAACACAAATGTTGCTAAAACACTCAGAAGGGAATGGGGTAAACTCCCATAGAGAATTGGATGTTTTTGAGTGGTGGAGCACCAGGGGTCACTTCAAGAAGATTGTCCCAAAATGAAGAATATACAGATGGAGGAAATGGGAACGCACAATGGATGGTTTTTGCAGTTGGACATGCTGAAAGAGGGAAAATGACACAGGAAACCCTGAGGCAAATGTAGTCACGGGTACGTTCCTCTTAATAACCACTTGCACATCTTTCTTTTCGACACTGGTGCCGATAGGAGTTTTATATCCACTACATTTAGTTCCCTGATTAACATCGCCCCAACTCTATTAGATGATAGTTATGATGTCGAATTAGCTGAGGGAAATTAGTCGGGTATTGGAGACATTTATACGAGGTTGCACCTTATATTTATTGGGCCATCCGTTCATCCATAAAACATCTAATTGCCCGTTGATTTGGGTAGTTCGACGTCATTTTCGGTATGGACTGGTTAAGAGATGTCACGCCTGTGTAGTGTGCGATGAGAAACTCGTTAATTCCCTCGAGAATCGAAACTTTAACTTTTCATGGCAACGAAAGTAGCAACGGGAGAGAATCTGGTTGACTGTTATCTATGTTTCAAAAGCTCAAGACGTACTGCCACAGTGTAGGCCAGGTTTTTTGGCACAGATATGCCAAGGAAAAGAGGAGGACAAGTCGAAAGGAAAAGATAGAGGGACGTACAATCGTCAAGATTTCCAGAAGTGTTTCCACAAGGACTTGCCAGGTCTTCCTCCGGTCGTCCAGTGGAATTAAAGCAACTTTAATTCCAGGGGCCGCACCCGTAGCTCGAGCACCATATCGATTGGCCCCATCCGAAATGAAGGAATTATCAGAACAATTACAAGAACTTTTTGACAAGGGATTCATAAGGCATAGTTCCTCACCTTGGGGAGCCCCAATCTTATTTGTCAAAAAGAAGGACGGGTCATTCAGGATGTGCATCGACTACCGCGAGTTAAATAAACTGACAATAAAGAATCGTTATCCACTCCTGAGGATCGACGATTTGTTTGATCAACTTCAAGGGTCCAGTATTTATTCGAAGATAGATCTGAGATCAGGATATCACCAGCTTAGAGTGCGAGAACAAGACATTCCAAAGACGGCATTTCCAACTCGGTATGGCCATTACGAGTTCCAGGTTATGCCATTCGGACTAACAAACGCACCTGCGGTATTCATGGACCTCATAAACCGAGTGTGCAAACCTTACTTGGATAAGTTCATAATTGTCTTCATCGATGACATACTTATTTATTCAAAGCGAAGGGAGCATGAAGAACACCTTAAAGCAATTTTGGAATTACCTTAAGAAGGAGAAGTTGTATTGCAAAGTTTGCAAAATAGTGAATTTTGGATTCCGAAGTACAATTTTCGGACTTGGTCATTGATAGTAGAGGCATACATGTAGACCGCCAAGATAGAGTCTATCAAGGATTGGGCATCTCCCAAGACACCAACGGAGATCCGCCAATTTTTAGGTCTTGTTGGTTACTATCGAAGGTTCATTGAAGGATTTTCGAAGATTGCTAAGTCAATGACGAAACTTACTCAGAAAGGAATCAAGTTCGACTGGGGAGAAAAAGGAAGATATCGCTTTAGTTGAGAAAGCAGAAAAAAAAAAGTGTGCAGTGCCCCAATTTGGCTTTACCTGAGGGAGCGAAGACTTTGTGGATATGTGATGCGTCACAACACGGTTAGGTGCTGTGTTAATGCAGAGAGAGAAGGTGATTGCCTATGCTTCTCGGCAGTTAAAAGTTCACGAGAAGAACTACACCACTCATGATTTGGAGCTTGGATCGGTAGTGTTTGCCCTAAAGCTATAGAGACACTATCTATACGGGACCAGATGCAACCGTATTCACCGGACCATAAAAAGCCTACAAACATAATTCTCGATCAGAAGGCAGCTTAACATGAGGCAACGCCGTGGGCTGAATTACTGCGTGACTAGACTGTGATATTGTTATCATCCAGGGCAAAGCAAACGTAGTGGCCGATCATGAGGGCAGTAAAGACGGATTGAGCCATTGCGGGTTCGAGCCTTAGTTATGACAATTGGTTTGGATCTTCCCAAACGAATATTAGAAGCTCAGATCGAAGCCTAGAAACCAGAGAATATCGTAATGAAGGACGTAGGGAGGTATAATCGAGGGATATACCCAAGGAAAGATTGGAACCATGTGCCGATGGAACACTATGTTTACACGGCAGGAGTTAGATACCTTGCTATGGAGACTTAAGATCTGTGATTATGCACGAACCACAGTCGAAATATTTTATCATCCCGGTTCGAAAAAAGATGTACCAAGATGTGAAGAAATTATTTTGGTGGCCAAACATGAAGGCTGACATCGCCACGTATGTTAGCAAATGCCTGACATGTGCAAGGGTCAAGGCCGAACATCAAAGGCCATCGGGGTTGCTAGTACAACCAAAAAATACCGAGTGAAGTGGTAATATAATCATGGATTTTATCTCCAAACTTCACTAGGTCGTTACAAGGTTTGTGACACCATCTGGGTTGATTGTGGATGACTTACAAATCTGTCACTTTTACTAATACGGGAGAATGATCGTTGGGTAAGATGGCAAGGTTGTACTTGAAAGGATAGTGGCAAAGACACGGAGTTCCTTGGCCTCGATTTCTGTGATAGTTGGAAAAGATTCACTTCAAATTTCGGGAGGTCATATTCAAAAGCTCTTGGGTTCGGATTATTAGCTTGAGCACTTGCGTTAATCATCCGAAAAACTGACGGCCAGAGCGAGAGGACCATTCAAACTCTCGAGGACATGCTACGCGCTTGCGTGATCGATTTTGGCAAAGGCTGGGTTAAGCATTTGCCATTGGCCGAATTTTCATACAACAACAGTTATCACGCTAGCATAAAGGCCGCCCCTTATGAGGCATTGTATGGTCGAAAATGCCGATCACCAGTATGCTGGGCCGAGGTTGGGGAGGCCCAACTGACTGGCCCAGAATTAATCCAAGAACAACTGAGAAGAGCTGTCCTGATCAAGCAAAGGATGCAAGCGGCACAGGATCGAAAAAAGAGCTACCTGATCGGAAACGAAAAGCCGATGGGAGTTCGAAATTGGAGACAGAGTTATGCTCAAGGTTCACTCCTGGGCAAAGCGAGTCGTACGGTTCGGTTGCGGGGCCAAGCTGAACCCGAGATATGTCAGACCTTTCAAAGTGTTAGCAAAAGTTGGAAAGGTTGCCTACAGGCTGGAACTTCCTCAAGAGTTGAGCAGAGTTCACCACACTTTCCATGTATCAAATCTGAGAAATGTTACGTTGATCCGAACAATCGTCATGCGTTAGAAGGAATTCATGTCACGATCATGCTCCAGTTTGTGGAAGTAGCCCGTTGAAATCATGGAACGGGAGATCAAACGATTGAAGCGAAGCCGGATACCATTGGTTAAGGTTCGCTGGAACTCTAGGCAGGGACCCTTGAGTTACACTGTGAACGTGAACGGATTCGTTCAAAACAAAAATACCACAACTCTTCACAAACCGGGCTTGTCATCACTACAAGCGTCTTATAGCTTTGAGGACAACGCTCTTTTACGGGTGGTGACTGTAACATTTCTCATTTTCATGTCATAGTACGACTTTATTAATGATCACTAATTATTTTAGCCCGATACGCGTTTACTTTTAATGTTTACTTTAAGCTAAAGCGCGTAGACTAGAAATAATCAATTAATGTAAACGGTCATAAAATAAATTGAGGTTTACATCCACCAAGTAATATATAATTTCTAGGAAGATAGTTATGTACTTTGCATATTTTATTTTTATTAGTCACGCAAAAGGGTTACGAGTCGCAATAAAATACATTTGGACGTACCACGAAAATACATAGACTTACCTAGTCTCAAACCAATACCCACTTTTCATTCCTTAACACAAAATTTAATCAATTTTGGTGTCAAGTGTCCACTATAACCGAATACATGCATACACATGCATAGGAAATCACCAAAAATCTTGCTAAGGATCCTAAAAGTACTAGTACATCATATAACTAATTAAGACTTGTCCTAATTGTCTCAACTAGCCTATTTACCCAATGGTTAATGACTCATTCTCCTTGCCTTGGTCCCCTAGGCCACGGCTAAGTGTCCACAAACATATAAATCACAAGATTTCATGTATCTAAGCCTACCTTGTACATATATTGTGTAATTAAGACAAGGTACTTGAGTGGTTTAACCAAAACAATGTGTAGTTAACTAAAAACTTCACAAACCACTAGTTAGGAGCCGGTTTGGTTTAGTTTGGGACTAGGGAGAACTAACTAGCTTCATTTCCTATAAATACACACTCACACTTGACATTTTACACTCTTACAACTCTCCCTCACTCAAACAATAAAAACATACACTTCTTTCATTTCATTCGGTGTCATACCACAACGAATACCCTCACCACCTTGTTTGAACCAACAAATATCCACAAGGGTTATTCGAGCTAAGGTTAGGAGATTACAAAGGCTTTGAAGCCAAGGATTAGTTGCTTCAATCGTATACGCATTTGGATTAGCACTCTACACGTCTAGCTCGTCACATTTCATACTCTAGGATTTGTAAGTCGTATTCGAGCCTATGACAATTATACTATACGTATTTTTCCTTGTTATCTAGGTTGTATGTCGCGTATGGGCATATATATGACACACTAGAGAAACTTCACACATGCTAAATAAATAACATGCATGTTGTACACAAATGATATTGCGTAGGACGACTTGTGTAGTGTTAAAACATGCAAGAGACCAAGTAACGTAACCTAGTAACAAGCGAGGTTTTAAAAATCCATTCGTTATAAGAATCCCCACGTTAAACTTTCGTAGTAAATAAAATTGAGTGGCTTGAAATACGCATGCGACCCTCTATTGTAACGACCAAACCCGCTCCGAAGAGTAGGCTCGAAACATTCAATGATCATGTGTCATATCAAAGCACAATAAAGGCCTAAAAGTCATAATGATTAAATCAGGACAAAGGTGGAACAGCGGAATCAAAATCTGGCTCCCAATTATGAGATTAACATGAATAACGTAAAAGAAGTCTAAAGGACGAAACATGTGTCCAAGATAGTATAACACATCAAAATGTCTGCGATGAAAAGAAAGGAAGCTAAATGGGTTACTTCCTAAGCACACTCTCTCTCATGCCCAATCTCCTCTAGATACCTATCCGTATTAAGAAAGAGAAAGAAATTACGGCTGAGAAAAACAACGGCTCAGTGAAACGGATATAATAAAATAATGTATGTATAAGGATGATCCTGGATTGGTAAATACAAGTAAAAATAGCGGAAAGATCAAAAGTGTATGAGGAAACCTGGAGAATACGTCATGAAAGAATTAGGAAATAAACTGGTAAAAGCTGGTAATACGAAGTAAAGATGTCATGAAATATCATGGAATTAGTATAAAACATAAATAATATGGTATGCTACGCGTCATATAATGACTTGCCATAATAATAATGTCGTGAATTAACATGATATAATAGAGGGGCTACCTCAACATGTAATAACAGAGGGGTGACCTCTTTAATAATATGGGTGGAGGGATCTGCTCCATTGTGATGGGATGTAGAGCACACAACCAACCAAACCCACTAGACCAGACCAACGTGGTTCCACAAGGGTAGATTCTATGCTGATTACACCAGATGAAACTCCAACCCTGGAGGCAACTTCAAAGAAAATCCTAAGCTGACAAGCTATACATCAGGTGCATCTAAACATCCTTCAGATGCCTTAGCACAAAATTTAAACTTGAAGGTGCATCCAATTACCTGTGCTGATGATCCAATACCATATCCTCCTATCATAACAAAATCAACAACCTCAAAGAAAATGAAGCACGTGCGTCAGATAGTTACAAATGCAAAAAGATTCATTCCAATGGCTAAACGATTTAAGGCTCTTCAAGAGAAAGTCGAGAAGCAACAGAGAAAGATAGATAAATTTATTGCCAATAAGGTTCCAGCTACAGTTAAAGAGTTAGTTTATGCTCAAGTTAATACGCAAGTCAAGAATCATGCCTCAACACCGGTTCAGCGGTTCCTAATGATGTTGTTGATATTGTCTAAACATGTCTTCATAAAGTTGTCTCGCATGTTCTTCGTACCGAGCAAATCACTCTCACTTCATCACCTGCTCTGTCTACTACCAACATCATAATCCTACAGCGGAAAGAAACACTGTATAAAATGATAACCAACAATCCATATTCCATTACAAGTGATATCAACACTGATCTGTATATTGCTCTATCAAAATCTATTGAACAAGACAAACAAGTTGTTCCAAAAGATTCCCGCAAGAAAGCAAACTTAATGAAAAGAACTCACGATGATCAGGACCCTCCTGAAAATCACAAGGGGGAGAAAAGATACAAGAAGTCAAGATTTGCTGGTCAATCATCTTTAAGAAAGGATCAAGCCATGCTTGATGCAAGTGATCATGACATGTAACCTTATTCTGCTGGAAAGACACGTGAATACCCAAGATGATTTGACAGATGTCTGGTTGAGTACATAGATTATAAATGGACTACAAGGTCAGATGAAAAAGACAGGTTCAATGAAGTTGTTGACACATATCCAGATCTAGATGAACTATAAGATGGAGTGATAATACCTAATAACTCAACACTCACATTGGCAAAAGGATTAAAAGGTGTCTCAAAGTCAACAAGCTTAATTTAAACAAAATGGAAGAGTTCAGGAGAAATGGATTCAAGCTGTTTGGAAATTGTTACATGAGCAATGCAGAGTATGACTACAATATGGATCAGATGACAATTGCAATGTCAAATGATATGGATTGGGAATTAGATCATGGATTGGGAGTTGATAGCAAAGAGCCACTGTCGTTGATTGGTCCTGAGCTGAGTAAAAGAATTCCTCTTGAACACTTGAAGATCTTAAGTACTTAAAGACTGGAAACAAAGATTTGAAGAAAAGAAAGTGTGCTTTGTCTATCACCAAACGTCATGCTGCTGAGTACAAGGGTGGATGGATTAAAGAAGACATTGGAAAACTTTTTAGGAAAACCTTAGTTAGTTATGACATAGATGCTATGCTTGGAATTTATCATTGGGAGAAGATGAAAAGACTAGCCTACAGAGGAAAATGTAACACCTCGATATTTGACATAGTAGCGAAAGCTAAATTGGGGGTATTACTTCATGAATCAAAAGTCATAATCATAAAAAAAGACTCAAAAGAGACGTTTTGGAAAAATTTAGTTATCATTCAATAAATATCAGAGTTTTACAAAAGAGGTCCCAAAATACATATGAAAACATAGAGTTTGAATGATAACAAGTTTAGACGTCCTCAAGTCCAATGCCACTCTGTGCCATAGTTTGCTCAATTACCTGAGATAAGCATGCTAAAAAGGGTCAACACAAAGGTTGAGTGAAATTCATAGGTTTGAAATGTAATAGTTAAATACAAGTCAATGTAATAGTAATAATTGCAACGAATACAATTATCATGGTAAATAATATTATATTATTGCACTAAGCCCATGACACCGAAGCCTTAAGTAAATGTTATTTATAAGTTGTTGCACCAAGCGGGTGCTTTGCCAAACACCCGAAGTTCCTCAAATGAAATGTGTCCGCTGGCCATGTATGTACCAGAACCTGGACGGGGAAGTTTAGTCCCAATAGATCTATTCACGGCATTTGCACTTACTTCACAAAGTAATTAACGGTTCATGATAGTGGGGCCTTTTGGCAAATAGAGGTACTTAGGCAATAATATATCAGGATAGCATACAGTTGGAAAATACTTGTATTCATGGTTTATAGCATGTATCTCCCCACGGGGTTTAGAAAACATATAAAGGTGGGACTATGAACTCACCTTGATAAGGTAGTTGATTGATGTCAAAAGTGACTCAAATGGAAATAAACGGCTTCGTCACGCAACCTGGGGTAATATGTCAAGTCTTAGTTTTGATTGTTTCAAAACTTTATTTCATAAAGTTTAACGTAAATGATTTTGGTTTATTAGTTTGTGAAAACATCGTATCACTGTTCGGGCTATCATAATCCAGAGGTCATGTAGTAAACGTTTGAGGAGCTAGGACACTTTAAATCGTAAATCCAGCAACTCGTCAAAACGTCTACCCAAATGAAAGCCCCTCACATGAAATTCCCTAGTAACGTGATACGTTATAGTTTAAATGATAGGATTTTATCTTTTTAAGTTTCTTCAAAAGCTAGTGGATGATAAATTATGTTAAATATATAACATTATTGATTTATAATGTTTCGATCGATGAATGATAACGACAAATGTGTCGGGCTTTAATAAAATCGAGTCTTATAATGTTTAAATATATTTTTATAATTAATATAAAAATATTACATTTTATACCTTTAAGAATTCAAAAATGACAATATATACCCTTGGTATATATTAATTTACACTTTTAACCCTTTAATTATATTTTAAACATTTAACCCTTAACTTAGAAATATGGCAAAACAGGCCCTTGTGGTTTTAACTTTAGGATAATTACACTTTTGGCCCGAAAGTTTAATAATTTCAAAAGTTACAATATATACCCCTCATGCATATACGATTTGCATTACTAGTCCAAAATCCATATACTTTGTATTTTAATCTTGAAATTAATTTGCAGCATATAGCTTATTACTATAAGCTAAAATAAGTAAGTTTTACGAGCTTGTAGCTTATGAAAAGAGCTTATGAGCTTAAAAATCCAAAATGGGCACGTTTGGTTTAGAAACAATAACCCGATGGGTTAGGGCTTTTAGGATTAGTTTTAATGATTATAAAAGTGATAAGTGAGCTTATAGAAATAGCTTATTACAACAGCTTATGGCTTATAGCTTATTAGGTTCACGAAAAGAGCTTTTAGGGTTTTAAGGGCGCGTTTGGTTTAGGAAAACCAAGCGTGTTGCTTAGGGTTTTAAGAGCTTAAACATATAGCTCAATCCAAGCTTACACATGATCTAAAACACATTAGGAGCTTATTGAACAAGTTATAGGACTTACTAGGGCTTAAATGGATCGAAAATGGCTTGATATGGGTCGAAAATGATAAAATGTAACCCGAAAGCTTGGAGATGAATCAAGAACTCTTCTTTTCTTATCCCTTGGTTCCAAAATAGCTTAAAGACCTTTTCCTTCCTTTCCTTAGCTTGGCTAGAACATGATTTTGAGGTAGGGTTTAGTTTAAATGGTGAATTTTGAAAGTATGCATGTATGCGTGTATATATAGGCTAGAAACTTAGAGTGGTGGCCAAGTTGAGAAGAGTGGTGGCCAAGGTTAGCTACTAGTGACTATTAGAAGCTAGGAGGATAGCTTAGCAAGGTGTTAGAAGGTGGGAGGGTTCGAATCACCAAGGTGGTGACAAGTAGGTGGTGAGGTGGCGGCATGGTGGTGAAAGGAGGTGACAAGGTGCTTTACTTGGGGTGCAAGGTGGTGACAAGGTGGTAGGCAAGGTGGTGCATCATGGTGGAGTATGCTTGCTAGGTTTTGGCTTGGTTTAAACTTGGTTCAAAACTAGTTTAGAGGTATCGGGTTGTTTAGGGTTTTATCTGAGTTATTTTATGTATTCATTTGAAGGTGTTAGGTAGAAGTGAGTGTGTGGCTAAAATGGAGGTGAAAACTTGTTTTCATAGATGTGATGCTTATAAAAAAGACTTGTAATCTATGCTAGAAAGGTGATACAAAAGCTCATAGAAATTGGAGGGAAAATGCTTAATTTAAATGTTATGCATAATCGGCTTGTACTATGAGCTTAAAGGAATTGTACTATAGTTTTGGAGGGAAAATATATTCAAAATATATAGCATTGGATAACTTATAACACAATTCCTTGAAAGCATAGTACACTTATTTTGTATGTAAATATTCATATAGTTTAGGTTTTTTGTCTACATAACACGTAATGTTTTAAAATATTTTTGATATATACGTTTATGGAAAGTACGTTAAATAGATAACATATGGATTTTAGAACATATTGCTTGACATATTAGAATGTTTACTTGACATAAACGTTGATGGAATTGGTATTGGTGGTTGCGTGAGCTCGTTTACTTTGGAAATGTAAGTTACGTTACATTATGGATGGAATAAAGAAAAAATCTTTCCATGAAAATGGTTGCATCTAATTTAATAGAGGAAAATTGTGGGTTGTTATAGATGATTTCATCTAGAAGTAGTATTGACAAGTCTTTAGATTCTTCTATAGCCATCACTTTGGACGCCATTTAGTTGGAAGAGCCCTCAAGAATTTCCTGACATGATTACGACTTAAAACAGATTCGTCAAGTGCTTTTAAAGATGTAATAATAGTATTAAATTTAGCAAATGCGCAATAAATAGTTTCATCGTCAAAAATGATGAATTGTTCATATTGTTGAACAAAAAAGTCTACTTTATTATCATTAACTTGTCTGTTACCTTTATGAGTTATGACAAGAAAGTTCCAAACATCCTTAGCGGTTTTACACATAAATATTCTTTCATATTCCTTTTTAGGTAAAGCATTGTATAATATCATTTTGGCCTCATCATTTTTAGAAAGCATTTTTTTGTTCATCTTTTAGTTTATCATAAGCAATAGTTTCCTCTTTACCGGTTACCAAATTTGTAGTTGTTGGTTTGTAATCACCATTAACAATTATATGTCAAAGATCAATATCTTTAGACTTCACATAAGTTTCAAAGCTATTTTTCTTATAGATAAAGCAATTAGCTTCAAAGAGAAGTGGTCTTTGCATAGATTGACCCTCTTTGTAGTTTTTCAAATCCATTTAATCATTTAAAGATTTAAAATGCAATTTATTTTAAAAACTTTAGTAACCGATTAAAATTATCTTTTCAAAATTATAGTTTGAGCTTATGTGAAGTTGATACTATTGATTGATGTACGAGATATGAAGTAAATATAAAGTGCAAGTAAAGTAAAGAGAGAGTAAGAAAAGATAGAACCGAGACACAAGCGTTTAAGTGGTTCGTCTATAAGGACACCTTCATTTCCCTACTCCACTCCCCAAGTCACCTACTCAAGAGTTTGTAAACACTAGTCACCAATTTCCTTTAACCGACGAAGAAGCCTCACAACGTCGCATACACCTTTTAATGGTACAAAGCTAAATATCGGGTTCTAATAAAGGTAGAACCGACCCAATGCAATCAACTTCTTTTTACAAGGATAAGGAATGATACTACAATGACTAAATGAAGTACAATATACAGTAAAGTTACCTTGATGTGATTATGGAGACGCGAAACAAGATAGCTTGAGCTTGATCGTCTCGTATGCAATTTTGGCAATCTCTTCTATTAAGAGAATTACTTACAAATGATATATGAAACTAGCTAGATTTGAAAACAAGAGAGAAATCAGATTATAAGTGAGATATAAGAGGAATGGGTGAGTAAAACATGAAAAATGGCTTGGTATTTATAGGCAAAAATTTGCACTATAGCTCGGTTCCCGCAGTACCCTCCTTGTAGGGTACCGGCAAGTGTAAACACAGTGAACCGGCCTTTTATTATTCACTGGATCTGGGCGGTACATTGTGACAACCGTCAATTTTCAAAACTTTAAATGACTATTTTACCCTTTGACTTTTCGGGTCCGACTTGACTTTTGACCTTTTACTGTCATATAAAAACAATTATCGCGTAACCGAATTTTTTTTTCAAAACTTATTTTAACAATAAATCAAAATTATTATTACATAATTCTCATTTATAAATTTTCTTTTTCAATCTCATTTGGCTTGAAAACAAGATGATATCTCGTTTATTTTGAAAACCACACACAACGCGTACCGACTCGATAATAATTCAATTATATTTTGAACAAAATTTATATAATAAAAATATTTAATAAATTATTTAACATTTCATTTCAAAAACGTTGTTAAAACGCGAATATACAAATAAAAGCTTACGTCAAGCAAGCATTATATTATTTTTACGAAAGTAATAATCAAAATTTTTTATATATTTTATTTTTATTGGTTACGTAACACGTTTACGTTTCGCAATAAAATACGTTTAGACATTTCCGGAACCACCAAAACTTATCTACGCTTCAACAAGTACCCATGTTTATACCCAATACTCAAAGTTTTTATAAAAATTCACCCGTGTTTCATTTGTAGCCGAGTTTCACATATGAAAACCAACTAGAAAACAAAATGCTTCAAGTATACTTTCACCACAACTTTCTACACTTAAACTAAAAACTCTACATTTCATGATCAAGTTATATCTTCAAAATATCAAGGATTTGATATTTCCCTCCCTCCTATACTCACGTCTACACCAAACATAACCAAGGAGACAAGAAGTACTCCTTAGCACACCAAATCTTACACATATCTTGTACAACAATATATTCATTAATCCTAGGACATGTATCTATAGTGATTTGGACTAAGTCTTCCTCTTTTTCCTCCCCTTGTCTTGCCGTCCACAACCCCCCTCCTTTTTACTAGTCATAATTTCAAATAATGATCTTTACTTCCCATTTGTAGTATATAAGAGATACTACACTAGAAGAATAAAACACACATCCATTTCATTATCAGAAACCAAACCATTTCCTCTCTTTTGTTGCTTTCTAACCCACGACTCAAAAAGATCAACAAGAAACCACCATACAAAATTCTCTAGCAATATTACAAGTGTAACGACACAAACCCGCTCCAGAGAGTAGGCCGAAACGTCATAATCATGGTGTCATATCAAAGCATAATAAAGGCATAAAGTCATAAATGATAACATAGGACAAGGTGGAAAGCCGGAATCAAACATCGGCTCCCGATTATGAGATCAACATGAATAACGTAAAAGAAGTCTAAAGGACTACAACATGTGTCCAAGATAGTTTAGCACATCAAAGTGTCTGCGATAAAAAGAAAGGAAGCTAAATGGTCACTTCCTAAGCACACACTCTCTCAAGCCCAATCTCCCTCTAGATACCTGCCGTATAAGAAAGAGAAAGAAATACGGCTGAGCATAACGCTCAGTGAACGGATATAATAACAATGTAAGTAATAAGTATGAATCCTGGATAATAAGTATAAAGCAGCGGAAAGATCATGAGTGTCATGAGGAAACCTGGAGAATACATCGTGAAGGAATAGGAAATAAACATGTAAAACGTGGTAACGTGAAGTCAAAGATATCATGAGATATCATTTATAAACATAAATAATAAGGAATGCCCACGAGCTCATATAATCATACATGTCATAATAATAATGTCGTGAATACATGCATATAATAGAGGGGCTGCCTCAACATGTAATAGAGGGGTGACCTCTTATAATAATATGGGTGGAGGGATCAGCTCCAATGTGATGGGATGTAGAGCACACACCAACCAATCACCATGAACGTGTAAACATGTAAACTAGGATGCACCCATACGCCCCTGAATAATAATGGCCAAACATGAAATATAATCTGGTAACATGAAAAGGGACGCCGCGTGAAATCACTCTCAACGCGAAAGAGTCGTGACACAGGTGCCTCATGTGTCACGGTCATGGTACCTCCATGACTAGGTGGTAAGTCATGTAAATCATGGTCATGCGTATATATAGCTCGGGCAATAGAATAAGTCTTGAAATCAAACATGTAAAGGATCATGGCAAAAGACATAAAAATGGGGAAGCATAGCAGTTCTGGGGATGAATCATGAAAAGAAAGAATGTCCTTACTGAAAGGACGGAATATCCGTACCTTATGTCCAGCAGTAACGGAAAGAGATGGATAAGAAGATGGAAGCTACTCCTGCTTAATGCGATCTACATGTTAAAGGACATATATAAGTTACTTGTTCATGATTAAGGTTACTTTCCATTTTTTGTTATTCGAAATATAATCATTACAGTTCTTATGATTGGTATAACCGAGATATAGGAAAAAGTCTCTAGTATCGTGAAGCCTCAAGAAGAAAAATGTAGTCGCTTGAGCATGTTTGTAAAAGTTTCTAAATGGTCAGTGGAGGAGTCATCGTTATCTACACTATATGAAACGTTCGAATGTTTCACATCAACGTGACGTTATGTATGTTAGTTAACCCAACTTACATGGCAGTACTAGGTGTATCGCGGTACCTAAGTCTTCCTACTAGCGGCGCTGAATGACTAGGTCCAACTATCTGTTTTGTCGTTAGGTGTTTATAGTATATGGGGTGTTGCATAACCTATTGATAAAGTTTGTTCAGTCGGGGACCGCTCCAGACCACAACTGTAACGACCATAGTTAATACTATAACAATGGTGAACAGGTTATTGCATCTCAGTCTGTTAGCTACACAGACCACGTTCGCGATTGCAAGGACTTGAAATGGCAGAAAGTAATCTATTAAGAATGCGGCACTAAAGTAGCCTCCTAGCGAGTGCCTTAAGATTTTTGATGAGTAGTAATGACACGATTGTGTCTCTCAGAACCTTTTCTTTAACGGATTTGATTGATTATCGATTTCAGGTTTCTATACTACGTGCTCATATCGGATCTCCATTAAGACCACTCATTTATTTAATTTCCTTATTTACATAAAGATGCGTCCAAATTTATGTAAGTAAGAAAGATAAACCTTATGGTTCGGTGGTTTATAATTTATTTATTTAAATGAATGAGGCGTCCCAATCCTTTAAATAAACAATTATAAATCATCCGACCTAATAAGTCCCGGTGCAATAGCGTACTCTCATAACCTTCAAGGGTGATGGATGGACATGACGATGCTGTGGCATCTAATGAGTATGGGACGAGTGATTTGAAATAGTCTTTGGAAGTGGGAGTAAAAAACGGCCAAGGTGAGATCTACATAGAGTTTAAGGATAATAATGGAGTATACTCCGGTTAGAGATAAATTAAGGTTAAAGGATCTATATAAACAATCAGTATAGAGTTTTCAATATCTATATTCCTATTACAAGTCCCGCCCCATACACGACTTGTAATACTTAAATTCACTACCATAATCCATGTTAAAACAGAACTGTGACGGGCTTCGCTTAACATATGCAATTATAATATCATTCTTCATATTACAAAGTCCCCCGCCCATACAAGACTTCGAAACACTTAGATTTCTACATAATTCCATTGTAAACAAATTTATGACGGTCTGTGTAATCAATTAGTATAAAGCTATGAAGAAAAAAATTAATAATCCTTTGAGACATTGTTTTAACTCTATGTCTGAGAACGAAGCGAGACCATTGTGCCAACTCACAAATTCCAACAGTCCAGATGTAAGATGAGCCCATTGATAACTCTCCAATGTCTGAGGTATAAATAGACATTGTTTGCAACTCAACAATGTCTTAAGAAATGCTATGGTATTTAATATAAAATAAATCTTATATAAAATAAAACGTGCGATATAGAAAATGATGTAAGCATATATATTACGTATATGTATGTCACATAAGCACTTAATGCAACACGTAATGTAAGCACATAAGCAAGTAACGTGTATGCACTTTAAAAAATGTTTGATGTGATGCAATGTTTGTGAAAACGGTTATAGTCTAGGATAAAATTATGACAACTAGCTTCTCTATAAACCTTGGATTGATACCTATTGACAACCCCCAAAAATGTGTCGCAGCGGAAATATGTCAGGGAGCGTTACTTCATAATATAACAGCTCAAGATACAAGAGAACGACCTCTAAATGTGTCGTTTGAAAAGTTATCTCGTTGATTTTCTTGAAATTGATATAAAACATTTGTCCCATAATTGCATCACAATGAAAAGCTTGAAAACAATACAACGAGATTTGATCATTTGAATGTAGGAGATACTCCATGAATAAATTCTTTGTCAATTTAGACTCAATGCCACATCATGTACGCCACGCTCTAATTCAAAACCCTAAAAAAAACTGCTTAAAAGTGTCAACATTAAAGTTGGTGAGTTCATAGGTTTGTTTAAATATAAATGTTAAACCAAAGGTTTGTAAAATATGCATGACTATTTCAATCTTTTATAATAGCCACAAAAAAGTATAAAAAAGTGGACCGCAAGACTTTCCCGCGATAAGCAAAACATGCACTTATCACAAAATTTTCATTACGTTACCATAATGCTCATGACACTGAAGCTCAAGATATGAGTCATATATAAATCTCTGACATTGCCCCACTATATAAATTCCGTGCCCGCACTATATAAATTTCGTGCCCGCACTATATAAATTTCGTGCCATTGCCCGCACTATATAGATTTCGTGCCCGCACTATTTAAATTTCGTGCACATTGCCGCACATATAGATTTTGTGCTCCGCACTTATGTAATTTCGTGCCATCTCTTCCACAGATGTTCATTTCTCAAATACGATTTACTAATAACACTCCGTCACCATAATGTAATTCTCATACTCATCCTATGCAATTGACAGTTCATGATACTGGGGCTTTAGGATCCAAATTTACTTAGGAAACACGTAATTAAGTATAAATTATACACTGGGTCCATTTTATATAAACAAGATTGTATTTCATAAACAAACGTTAAGTACTTAAATCCATATGTAGAAAGAGTGTGATATCAATCACGTAATTGAGTTTGAAATGAGTATGTAAACAATTTCGTAAGCGTGTATGTAATTGAGTATGTGGCAAGGTATGAAACCAAGTTTGTAATCAACCATCTAATGGCGTTTGTAATGAATTGCAAAAGTCAAGTATGTAAGCCAGGTGTGTGGAATAGTATGTAAAAGATATTGTAAACGAATATGTAAACAAGTTGTATTGAGCATGTATTCTCCCCCGAGATTTGTAAAGTAAATGTAAAACAAGTGAAAGATGGGCTATAAACTCACATCGATGATGAAGAAAGATTTGGCGGATTGTACTCTTTGAGTACAAGGGAATCGGAAACTAAAAGGATCGACAAGAAGTTGAAATAGTCTTAACGGCCTAGGCTCACTAGCCTAGGAATAACTCATTGGGTGTTCCCGAGGAATTGTTATGTCCAAACGCGACACGTTGATAAAAAGATTTAGATTATAGTTGTAATGTTTGGTGGTTGGTTAAAATAAATAAATTAAAAATATACGCAAAAGTGTGTAATATATATTCGTTAATATATTACTTATGAATATAACTTCTTATAATATTTCCTACCGTGAATTATATTACAAAGACAATTCAATTCAAAAGACTTACTGAAAAGTATTAATATCTTGCCGGTCTTATATGATGAATCGAGTTGTTAATTAAAACAAATTAGTTTGATTCCATTTAATTATACATAAGACTTTTGAATAAAAGTTGACACGTATTCTTACTCTATAACTTAAACAAACCTCGAGTTAGGTAACCGTTTACTAACATTAGTAAAATATAATTTAATATTTTTAATGATGTTCATTACGTTAACAGGTCGTGTCTAAAAAAAAAAAAAAATTAACACTTCGCCTTATTGTAAAAGTATAGTTTTCGCTCGTTGTCCAGGTTATTGTATATTACCATTTAATATATCTTAAAAATATCTTAATTTTTTTTATCGTTTCTCTAAATTAATAAGATTTTAGTAATCAGTGAATTAGGAAAATATATAAATGTTCGTCATGACTTTTCCGTTTCGTAAATCGTTTTCCATTTTTCGCACAACTAAACGTTTTCAGTAATGGATCTATAGTGAAATCAATCGCGTTTCAATATTTTCAAATGCCGGGGTTTAGACTATAATATATATACATCCATTTTATTTAAATTAAAACAATTATTAAGGATTATATTTATTTAACCGATTAAAACCCACCAAATAATATTTATCCAGTTTTAATATTTATTAAAACTTAAGTTATTTTTATTTGTAGTTTTGATATATAAACCAAACAAACCCTCGTCGTTTCCTCGTTGATTCGCTAAACCAAAACACATCTCTTTGTTGCTAAAAACCTCAGCCAAAGCAACCTACTGGTAGGAACCACAGGCAAAACGCACCCTAATCTGCTCCCTTATAAACCAGACGCACTCTACGGCTAATTGCCACAACCAAACGCCCCTTGTGGGCTGTCACAACCCAAACGCACCCTAACCGGTGCCAAACCACAAACAAACACCCCCTTGGCTGTTTCCGCAGCAATTCCCAAACGACCCTAATGTGATATCTACTAATCCAAAAACGCACCCAACCAAATGTTCAAAATCGAGAAACAAACACCCCATTAACGTTATTAAACACCAAAGCACCCTTATGGGAGTTTAAACACATAACAACAAACACGTCCTAATGGCTGCTGCCATTAAACCAACAAACCACATGGTGGTTTTTGTACAGCCAACGCACCCCTTTGGGGTGGCTGTGAACGTCAAACCAACGCACCCTGGTTGGTAGAACCATCAAACACCCCTGGCTGTGAACCCATAAACAAACGCACCCAATGGGTTGCTTAAACCCATAAACAAACACACCCAATGGGTTGCTGTCGCGAGGGTGGTGACGGCGTGGTTGCGAGTGGTGGCGATGATGATGATGGAGATGGTGTATGATGATGGTGGTGGCAGTGGGTGACGGTGGAGTCGCGAGTGAGGGAGAGTGATGGTGGGGATCTAATAGATCGGGAGATGGGGAGGATTTTTGGTGTTGGCCGGAAAAGCTCGTCGGAATACTTTTCCGGCGGCTGTGGCGTGGTGGTGGCCGGCGGTGGGGAGGGAGAGAGAGGAAGAAGATGAAGTTGTGTGTGTGAATTTGTTATAAATGAAAAAAAGATATATAAAACTTTTATATATATATAAGTTTAATAATGAAATAGAGATTTAATAATAGTTTAGGGTTCATTTTGTAACTTTCTTGATATAGTTTTCATAAAAGTGGGTCGGGACTTGTTTGGCAGACCTTATACGGATTGATTCGAGTAGCGAAAACTGCCGCCAATTGTTTTTCAAATTATTTTTCCGATAAAAATGAGTATTTATTTGATAACATTTCATAAATTTTTTATACATTAATAAAAAATATTTGTTATTCGTTTTGTGACTGGTTTAGATATAAAGAAATACTTTTGCTCGGATATTCGCGTTACAACAACGCTTAAATAGTAAATATTTAAATAATTTATATTTTAAATATTTTTTTATTAATAAATAGTGATAATTAAAAATAAAATTTAATTATTTTTGTGTGTCGGTACCCGTTGTGTGCAGTTTTCAAAACTTTGCGGGGCTGTTTTAACCCTCTTCTGCTTGTTTTCAAGTCTCGGGTAAAACTAAAAAGTTGTCTGAAATATCGTTTTACATCAAATTGCTTTAGGGTCCAAATCGTGAAAACGTGATTTAGTGGTTCGTTTTTGGTAATTCAACTAAGAATTAATACATATCCTTTTTCGTTTTCGAATCAAATAAGTTAAAATAACTTTGTACTCACGGTGTGTTATAATTAAATATAATTTATTATTTAAATACGTTTCGAAAATTTTACCGGTCACGCGGTAATTGTTTTTATGTGACCATGAACGACCAAAAGTTAAAAGGTCAAGTTAGTCTCTAAAAGTCAGAGGTTAAAATAGTCCTTTAAAAATTTCGAAAATTCTCGGATGTTACAAAGGTTGTACGAAATGCCGAAGAAAAATGGAGGGAAAATAGGCTAGTTTAAATGTTGTGCTATATCGGGTTGTACCATAAGCTTAAAAGAGTTGTACTAGGGTTTTGGAGGGAAAAGGTATTCTAATTTTATGCATTGTACACTTGTACACATGCCTTGAAAGCTTGTACATTTATTTTGTATGTAAACATTACATATAGTTTGGGTTTTGTTATAAATGTTTAACGTATAAATCCGTTTTAAATGGTACGTTAAATAAATAACGTATGGTAAAATGAAGTTTAAAACATATTGCTTGACATATTATAACGTTTACTTGCTATAAACGTTGATGAATTGCATTGGTAGGTTGTGTGAGCTCATTTACTTTTGTAATGTAAGTTACGTTACATTATGGATGGAATAAAGCAAAATTCTTTCTATGAAAATGGTTGCATCTAATTTAATAGATGGATAATTACACTGATGAAAATTGTATCTAATTTAATAGATGGATAATTACATAGATGAAAATTGTGGGTTCTTATAATTACATACATGAGTTTCTACAAACAAATCCTGTTGTATTACTTTCAAGATTTTCATTGTGATGTAATATGGGCCAAGGGCTATAACAAGTTCAATTTAATTAAAATCAACGAGATTACTTTTCACACGACTCATTTAGAGGTTGTTCTCTCATAGCTTGTGCAATGTACTTATGAAGTAACACTCTCGGACATAATTCCGCTACGACCCAATTTGGGGGTGTTACAGATTGGTATCTAGAGCCAAGGTTATAAAGAACCAGGTCAAATGTTTTGCTTGGACTATAACCGTTTTCAAATATTACATCATATAAAATTTCTTTTCACAGGACATACATACACTATTTGTTTGTATTAGTTGGTCATACTAGATGCTTACAAGATTAATATACGTGTTTATATTACATTACGTATATTACTTCTCATGATATATATATATATATATATATATAGGGGATCGTTCTTTGGAGAACTATTTTTTTGTACAGAACCACTTTAAACCAATTAGAATTTAATATCATTACTTTATTTAATTTAATTTAAAAGGGTATAATAGTCAAAACACATTTTGCTTTTTTTTTAATTTTTTAATTAAAAAAAACCTTTTAATTTTTAGAATTAATTTTTTTATTTTATTTTATATATTTATTTTAGTATATACTATTTTCAAAAGTAAAAAAAATGGGAGTGCTTATCTATGTTATTTTTTTTTTATTGTAAATTATAATGTCTAGTGTGCTATTTTTAAACTTAATTATGGTATTGTACATAAGTTTCTTGTGCACATTATTTTAACTTCAAAATTATAAAATAAAAATATTGACAAAAATGATATTCAATGGAAATAACATTTCAAATACAAAAAACAAACAATTACATAATACAAAAAAATTGACTATCATTATGAAAATACATTAGAAATATACATCCAATATATATATGGTTGTTCAAAAAACATGTGTGGACACTCTTTGAAAAACATTATGTGCACATTTCACTTTTTCTCTTCAAAATTTCTATTAGAACCTTATGAGTACCCTTGCACGATCTTTATGCAAGACATCGTCTTTTTCTCTATACAAATCCTTTACATCACATATGAACGCATTCCAAACATACATATATGACGTCTCGCGAAACATATGTGGCACGACTTACTAATATATCAAGTTGCATTTGTTGATTATTTTATCAACTGCCGTGTTTCGATAATTGAGCCATCCCCACTTGATTAAGACTGCAAGAATACGAACATACATGTATTAGATAAAGAATTAATAAAGCATATATATGGCATAGTTGCAACATGACAAGTAATCCAAAAAAAATAACACCCACGGGGAGTATTGAACTTTTGATCTACTTAGATTCTTACTACAAAACCAACTGCACCACGTGGTCAATTATCAAAAACTTTTGAATACTTCTAATATCTATACATGTTTCAAGAATAAAAAATATGAATCAATAAGCAATAATTTCAAAATGAGCTCAAAAACCAACCAATCCATACGCTTCTTTTTATGTTTAATATATTTATGTTTAACATATCGCTATGATTGTATCAGACGAATTCTTTTTTGTTTAAATATCACTATGATTTATATGGTTCCTCATCATTTAACAATTATATGGCATACAATTTGAGTTGACCAAGCGGCTCCTCTACACGCCCTTACCAACCAATCCAGATAACCTTTTTTATATGAAAAGGCTTATTACTAGTATCTATATCCCATATCTAAATCACGAACATAACATGTACATTCGACCTAACCCATGAAGAATAATATTTTTCGATAATAAGTGAAGGCGAAGGAAACATCACTTGTGCATTCCAGATCTTCAATAGAAAAATATATTAAAAATATATATAGAAAAATTACAGCTGGTTCGCACAAATCACAATAAAACAATGGGTGGTTTTTTTTATTCCAATACTTATTGAAAAATATAAAAATTTAATAAGAATCCAACTCTTTGAGATCTGAATATTTGTTTCACAAAATCTTCAATTTGTGATCTAGATTCACCATGACAGGCGACGCCACAAAGTCGGAGAGACCAACCACAACCACAACCGCCGCAATAAACAACATAAAATCTTTATCTTTAATTGAATTTGTGCCGAAAGGGGTGGTGAATGATGGTGACAGCGGCTGAAATAAATATTTAGGGTTAGGTTTGATGGTTTGGGGAGAGAGGATAGTGAAAGTGGGAGATATGAGATCTGTGATTTTTTCTTTTTGTCAAATAACACTCTATTATCCCTTTAGAAAAAGAGACGGGTTTTAAGACCTATAAAAGTAAAGTTCCAATAATGCCCTTTTGCATTTAACAAAATACAAATGAATTTTTTTAAATTAAATTATGCTATTTCTAATCATGTCCATTGATCATTTAATCTAATGGTAGAAAATTGGTTCTGTAAGTTCTATACAAAAAAATGGTTCTGCAAAGAAAATTCCACTATATATATATATATATATATACACTTATCGTCTCCTAAGTATATTTTACACTTGTTTATATATAAGTTATCCAAATAAATACTATAACATTTCTTAAGGTATTACGAATAACATGATGGTCCAAAAATACTTACACAACTTTAACATATTATCTCGTAACATTTTACCTTTGGAGCACGAATTTTAGAACTAGAATAATTTTATTACTCCTTTGATTTTGAAGATAATGGCACCAAATGAAGAAGCCACCACCACACCGTCACCAATGCTTAGCTTAAGGCACTGATCGACCAAGGCATTGTTGATGCATTGGCAGCACGTGACGCTGACAGAAGCCGGAATGGTGATGACAACCATAATTCAGGAATGGGTAGTAGAAGGACAGAACGAACTGCTCGTGAGTGTACTTACACTGACTTTCTCAAATTTAACAATGACTTCAGGTATGGCAGGAGTTGTTGATCTAACTCAATGGTTTGAAAGAATGGAAACTGTCTTTAATATTAGTAACTGTGTAGTCGAGAACCAAGTTAAGTTTGCTACTTGTACCCTTCATGGTGTTGCCTTAACATGGTGGAAATCTCATATCAAGACAGTTGGTCAGGATTCCACTCACGGCATGCCTTGGAACACACTCATGAAAATGATGACTGCTAAGTACTGCCCTCGTAATGAAATCAAGAAGTCAGAGATGGAGATCTGAGAGTTGAAGGTGAAGGGTACTGACTTGGCTAGTTTTTTCCCAATTATTAACAAATAATACATTGTTAAACAAAAATAATATTTTTCTTTACGGGTACAAATACATAGACATTTATTTAACAAGTACGATTTAAATATGGTTTTGACTTTTTAAATTAAACTAAAACTATTAGGTGGTGATGTAACGCTATAACTTGCGATGTTGTATTTATATTAAATACATTATACTTATACGACCTATAATTAATTAGGTTGCATTCCGGATCGTTAGTGATGATTACTTATTGATTTTGCGATAATCACTACTTTCACTAGAGGTGAGTTTATAGCCCCTCTTTCACTTGTTTTACATTACTTTACAAATCTCGGGGGAGAATACATGCTCGTTACAACTTGTTTACATATCCATTTATAATCACTTTTACATACTCTTCTACATACTTGTTTACATACTTGATTTCGTAACTCATTTATATACTCAGATGCTTGAACGTTTACAAACTCATTACATGATTGATTACAAACTCATTTTCATATCTCACGGTGAGATACAATACTTGTTTTTACTTATGGACGCAACAAATTTACTTTTACTTGAATGATTACAGATTAGCTTAGGTTGCATGAACTGTTAATTACTCAGAGGGTAAGCGCAAATGTTATAAAATAGATCTATTAGGGATTGACAACCTCTGTTCGGGTGATTAGCTCTCACTAGTTCGAGATCAAACTAACGAACTTATACCATGTCGGATCACGACTGGCTTGGAGCCTCAGGGCCAGCACATGCCTTGAATAAAGTGGCATACTGAAAAGTCTATGTCGCAGTTTCATGAAACTTAAGGGTACAATCGTAATCATACCTTATGTTGCATACTAGGCAATACATACTTGAAACATTTTGGGATATTGTGTTCCTTACAACTATCATACTCTTTAATCAATTGCGGTCCAAATTTTATACAAATCTTTGATCTCAACATGCATACTTATATTTTGTGATGATCATAAAGGTTGAAATGGTCATACATACTTTACAAATCTTTGATTCCAACACTTTAACAAACGCATTTTATGTGGTTCGTGTTTACACGCATTTTAAAAACCTATATATTTGAGTTTATGCGTTGCAAGTCTTGTATGGGCGGGACTTGTAACACAGTAAATTTGTATATATAGTTTTTGTGACTTACATTTACATTTACAAAAATCTATGAACTCACCAACTTTATGTTGACACTTTTAAGCATGTTTTTCTCGGGTGAATTAGATGCTTGGCTTACTTGATGTGCATTGGAGTCTAAACATTTCAAGATTTCTTTCAAACGACACATTTAGAGGTCGTTCTATCAAGCCTTATGCAATGGTATTACGAAGTAACGCTCCCGGATCCTTATGTCGCTGCGACCCATTTTGGGGGTGTTACAGATTGGTATTCAGATCCAATGTTATAGAGAATTAAGTTGCATATTTTACCTAGACTATAACCGTTTTCACAAACATTTCATAACATAAAACTTTTTCATGTGCATACACACTACTTGCTTACTTGCTTACATTACTTGCTTATGTGACTTATATATATATATATATATATATATATATATATATATATATATATATATATATACACACATATATACACTTACCTTCTCTTGCGAATATTTTACACTTGTTTTATATAAAAGTTATTTATATAAATACTAAGACTTTCTCAAGACAGTGTGAATGACACGATGGTCTTTAAAACTCTTTCATGACTTTGTATAATATTGTTTTACATAACATTGAAACTTATCACAGTCCGCCTATCCTACTAGTTACCTTATCATGCAACTTCGAATTAAACACCGGCCTCATACTGTTGAAAACCTACGTCATCTTGTGACCCCACCTTAACATTGATGAAACCTAAGTTGGAACCATCATAGACTCTATTTCCTTTAATGAATTCACGTTATACTTTCTTTTACATGTTCGTTGAACTTTGTGGATGAGTTTAAATTATCTATCAAATTAATGAGTCATGAACATTTTGTCAATTTTATTTTAATTTCCCATTTATTCATGCAAACCACTCTCTGAAGCATTATAACTTTATAAAACATTTTACTATCACATAATAAACCATTTTACTATGATTGACAAATTATTTTACTATCGTAAAATAAACTAACATCTTGTTTTTACCTTATGGAACTATTTTGTTTCCATCGCATAAATTATTTTACCATCTTGAGCTATTGTCTTATAAATTATCGTACGGTCATCTCACAAATCATTTTGTTGTCCCCTTATAAACTATCTTGTTTTCTTATCTTGTGAAATATTTTCTCACACTGTAAACCATTTTGACACTACTTTATACATAGCACTATTTGACGAAAATGAGCATCGCATCGTTAGCCCTCAAATATACATAGCCTGATCACCTATGTATATTTATACAAGGACATGCATGCTGAGTAGTAGTCCCTTAGAACATTTGTCATATTCTGTAGTAATAACGAACATTTGTGTGCATATCCATAATTTATCACGAGGAACCAAGCTAATAATCATGATAACTAAGTAGACTCTTACGCCACCTTACTATATAAAGTCGACATCGTCTTACGCTAAATCCTAAGCCAAAAAGTCGAGACGCATCACTAGTCGCCCTAGGACAATTCGCCATCAAATTTGCTCTCTATTAGGGAATTTACTAAATCACCCATTCAACGTTGACACAATGCCATAGAAATTAGTATTGATAATGCCATCATAAGTTTAAAATACGTTATCACCCAGGAAAGGAGAATGTTATAACTAACGCTTTAAGCCGAAGGAACGACAAAAAGACCACTAGGATTCAAACTTTTAATCATCATAATAAAATTTGAAACTGAACGTTATAGCCTGAGGCAATTAAGGAGAAAAATGTCAAGGATGAAAAATCTTAACTGGTATGTACAAGGATTTGAAACCCGTCCCAATGAGAATCTCTATATTAAGAAAACAAAATTTGTTACCACGTTCTTGGAGGATTAAAAATAAGTAATCCACAACAAGTAACCGTACCTCTTCACCAACACCATTCCGAAAGGCAATTCAACTTGAATTTCGGGACAAAATTCTTTTAACATGAGGAGACTATAACAATCCGCATTTTCACATCATTTTACGTCAATAAATATCCAATTATTTATTTTAAACTTCTGCGCGTTTACTTTTAATTTTTAACGGTTTAGTTAAATCGCGTAACACTAAAAATTAACATCAGAACTAAAACGGACATACAAACAAATAAAGTTTACGTCAAACAAGTGATATATAATTGTTACGCAGGATAATTTATAACTATTTCATATTTATATTTTTGTTGTAAGTAAAACGTTACGTTTCGTATAAAATACGTATATGCATACACGGAAGCAATCCAATACCCCATCCATACTCCAAACAAATACCACGACTTTTAATACCCCAATACCCTAAAACTAAATTATTTTCAAACACAACAAATAAATGATAATCTTCCACTAATGTCACTTCTAATAAATCCTATCTTCTCTTTAACCACCAAGTAAACCATAAGTCTTTTACCCATGTGCTTATGTACCATTTTCTTGCATACGACATAGGGAGGAGGAGAGCACATGTACCTTGTGTCCTTAAACCACCTTTCTATGTCCATGGTTTAGCCTATTACTTCTAGTATAAAAGGAAGATCTTAGGAAGACTTAAACACACACACATAAACTAGCAAAGCAAAAATCCTCTCTTGTTTCTTTAACCTTAACCCACGGCTTAATTTACATAACAAGAAAGATCCATAGTTTTTATTTTAGCAACCATACAAGTATACAAGTATCATTAGGGTTAATATCTAAGATATATTAAGGTGATTTGGAAGCTTGAGTATTCACATAAACTAGGGTTTTCAAGAAGGGAAAGCTAGGGTTTCTTAAGGGATTTTGGTTAAGAAACTAGAGTATTGATTTTTGTTCATACTTCCATCCATACTTGAGGTTGCATTCCAGATCGTTGGCGACAATTACTTATTGATTTTGCGATAATCACTACTTTCACTAGAGGTGAGTTTATAGCCCCTCTTTCACTTGTTTTACATTACTTTACAAATCTTAGGGGAGAATACATGCTCGTTACAACTTGTTTACATATCCATTTACAATCACTTTTACATACTCTTCTACATGCTTGTATACATACTTGATTTAGTAACTCATTTATACACTCAGATGCATGAACGTTTACAAACTCATTACATGATTGATTACAAACTCATTTTCATATCTCACGGTGAGATACAATACTTGTTTTTACTTATGGATGCAACAAATTTACTTTTACTCGAATGATTACGGATTAGCTTAGGTTGCATGAACTGTTAATTACTCGGAGGGTATGCGCGAATGTTATAAAATAGATCTATTGGTGATTGACACATATAGAACAAACCCCTGTTGCGGGTTGATTCGCTCTCACAATTTACTAGATCGAACTAACAAACTTATACCATGTCAGATCACGACTGGCTTGGAGCCTCAGGGCCAGCACAACATACTCATGAACTCTTATCGTGCCTTGAATAAAGTGGCATACTGATAAGTCTACATCGCAGTTTCATGAAACTTAATGGTACAATCATAATCACACCTTATGTTGCATACTAGGCAATACATACGTGAAACATTTTGGGATATTGTGTTCCTTACAACTATCATACTCTTTAATCAATTGCGGCCCAACTTTTATACAAATGTTTGATCTCAACATGCATACTTATATTTTGTGACTATCATAAGGGTTGAAATGGTCATACATACTTTACAAATCTTTGATTCTAACACTTTAACAAACGCATTTTGTGTGGTTCGTGTTTACATGCATTTTAAAAACCTATATATTTGAGTTTATACGTTGCAAGTCTTGTATGGGCGGGACTTGTAACACAGTAAATTTTTATATATAGTTTTTGTGACTTACATTTACATTTACAAAAATCTATGAACTCACCAACTTTATGTTAACACTTTTAAACATGTTTTTCTCAGGTGAATTAGATGCTTGGCTTACTTGATGTGCATTGGAGTCTAAACATTTCAAGATTTATTTTAAATGACATATTTAGATGTCGTTCTCTCAAGCCTTATGCAATGGTATTATGAAGTAACGCTCCCAGATCCTTATGCTGTTGCGACCCATTTTAGGGGTGTTACAGTACACATCCAAACACAACCTTAGTTTAGGCCTTTTTATAGTTTCTCAGCAACAACATTTTTATTACAACACACTTGCATATAGAACTTATGCTTATGTGCTGACTTTTTCTTTTCATTTTATACAGATCAAACAAGTAAAGTTAATTGCTCATGTTGATGCGGCTTGCTTATGACGTGACTTGCTGCTTTTGCCGACACAAACTGTTGATGCTACGACTGTATGGCAATGCTGATGTGACTTGCTGTTGCTAGACAAACATCTTGCTATTGCTAGACAAACATCAAGAGACTGAGTATACTAGAGTGCATTTGAATGGCCTATAATAGATAAAGGTAGGCGAATAACATATTTTTAGTTTTAAAGCAAAATATATATAGTATTAGTTTTGATATACCATGAAAAGTTTAGCCTAATCAATACATACATCCTTTATTTGTAGCTAAAATGATTTGGATATAACACATGGACCTGAATTCAGTGCGATATTATTTGAATGTGCAAGTTGAGAAGGAAAAAAGGGAAGCAACCACAATCGGCATAACTTATGTATGTTTGACTAATATACATGTGTAGTAGAGTATTGTTGATGTTCGATGTTTAGTGCAAGTTCATACGAACCGATAAATTTGTTCATGTATGTTTAATATTGCTACAATGCAGTTTTATTTGACTGTTAAAAATGATGCCCTTTGGCAACGCGCGGGCATCAAAACCTTGTTTATATAAAAGGCAGCAAAGTTTAATAAATGCACTCCATTAATACACTGTTCTGACCGGGTCAACCTATAACAACCCACAATTTTTCTCTATATAATTATCCATCTATTAAATTAGATGCAATTTTCCTTAGTGTAATTTCCATCTATTAAATTAGATGCAACCATTTTCATGGAAAGATTTTTGCTTTATTCCATCCATAATGTAACGTAACTAACATTTCTAAAGTAAACGTGCTCACGCAACCTACCAATACCAATTCCATCAACGTTTATGTCAAGTAAACATTCTAATATGTCAAGTAATATGTTCTAAAATCCATACGTTATCTATTTAACGTACTTTCCATAACGTTATATCAAAACGGATTTTAAACGTTAACGTTTATAACAAAACCCTAACTATATGTAATGTTTACATACAAAACAAATGTACAAGCTAATAAGGCAAGTGTATAAGTTACCAATGCATAATATTCGAATACCTTTTCCCTCCAAAACCCTAGTACAACTCCTTTAAGCTCATAGTACAAGTCGATTAAGCACGAGATTCAAATTTAAGTATTTCCCTCCAAACTAATACACATCATTCGTTCCACTCTTTAAGCCTAAGTTACTACTCTCCAATGCATAACATTTGAACTATTTAAACCAAGCCAAAACCTAGCAAGCATACTCCACCATGATGCACCACCTTTCCTACCACCTTGTCACCACCTTGCACCCCAAGTAAAGCACCTTGTCGCCTCCTTTCACCACCATGCCGCCACCTCACCACCTACTTGTCACCACCTTAGTGATTCGAACCCCCTCACCTTCTAATACCTTGCTAAGCTATCTTCCTAGCTTCTAATAGTCACTAGTAGCTAACCTTGGCCACCACTCTTCTTAACTTGGTCACCACTCTAAGTTTCTAGCCTATATATACATGCATACATGCATACTTTCAAAATTCACCATTTAAACTAAACCCTACCTCAAAATCATGTTCTAGCCAAGCTAAGGAAAGGAAAAGGTCTTTAAGCTATTTTGGAACCAATGGATAAGAAAAGAAGAGTTCTTGATTCATCTTTAAGCTTTTGGGTTACATTTTATCATTTTCGACCTATATCAAGCCATTTTTGATCCATTCAAGCTCTAGTAAGCCTCATAACTTATTCTATAAGCTCTTGTCATATTTTGGATCATGTATAAGCTTTTATATAATCATTTTTTAAGCTAAACTCTTTTGGAAACCCTAAGTCTACTCGTTTGGTTTTCCTAAACCAAACGCACCCCTTAAAACCCTAAAATCTCTTTTCGTGAACCTAATAAGCTATAAGCCATAAGCTGTTAAAATAAGCTATTTCTATAAGCTCACTTATCACTTTTATAATCATTAAAACTAATCCTAAAAGCCCTAACCCATCAGGTTATTGTTTCTAAACCAAACGTACCTATTTTGGATTTTTAAGCTCATAAGCTCTTTTCATAAGCTACAAGCTCGTAAAACTTGCTTATTTTAGCTTATAGTAATAAGCTATATGTTGCAAATTGATTTTGAGATCAAAAATACAAAGATTATGGAATTTAAACTAAAAACGCAAAGCATTTCATGCATAAGGGTATATATTGTAACTTTCAAAATTATTAAACTTTCGGGCCAAAAGTGTAAATACTCCAAAGTTAAACCACAGGGGCCTGTTTTGCCAATTTCCAAAGTTAAAGGTTTAATATTAAAAAATATAATTAAAGGGTTAAAAGTGTAAATTAATATATACCAAGGGTATATATTGTCATTTTCATATTCTCAAAGGCATAAAATGTAATGTTTTTATATTAATTATAAAAATATATTTAAATATTATAAGACTCGATTTTATTAAAGCCCGACACATTTGTCGTTCTCATTCGTCGATCGAAACACTATAAAATAATTATGTTATATATTTAACATAATTTATCATCCACTAGCTTTTGAAGATACTTAAAAAGATAAAATCTTATCATTTAAACTATAACGTATCACGTTACTACGTATCACGTTACTAGGGAGTTTCATGCGAGGGGATTTCATTTATGTAGACGTTTTAACGACTTGCTGTATTTACGATTTAAAGTGTCCTAGCTCCTCAAACGTTTACTACATGACCTCTGGATTATGATAGCCCGAACAGTGATGTAACACCCCCAAAAATCAGGACAACGCAGCGGAATGGTAACATTGGGGTGCTACTTCAGGGCACAAAACACAAG
>BQNB010050261.1:0-41593 GCA_026074375.1 Tanacetum coccineum | reverse complement strand
CAAAGTCCTTGAGACTATAACGAAAAAGTCCCAAGGGCGCAGCGGTAAAGAGTGTGTGTGATAAAGGGTTGAAATGGGTTGAGGTTGAGGGTTCGAGTCCTGCTCACCCTCAACTTCCCCAATTCCCCTTTTGCCTTTTTTTAAAACTTTTTTTACACAGCTTATAAATAAGCTATAAACAAGCAACTTTAACAAAGACAAAAATTTTAAAACTTGGAAATAAGCACAAAATAAGCAAACAAAGACAGAAAGCCTTTATATCCTAAAGGCTTAAAAATGCTTTGGGCTTTTTAAGATCAAATAAGCTAGTTAAGAGCAAACAAGCTGTAAACTACTAATAAGCTATACCTAATAAGCATGAATGAACAAGTAAAACTAAGAAAATAAGCTAACATAAGCATAAAAATGACAGAATGACAAAAGAGCATTTAACACTTAAAATTTTTAAACTAAAAACAAATAAGCTCAAATAAGCTAACCTGAAGACTAATTAAGCTACTTTGAACTTAAACTACCCTAATAAGCAATACTAAACTTAAATAAGCAGAAGCAATAATAAGTGTTAAATTGTATATATAAAATACCCAGGATTTCGCCAATAAAAGCCAAAAATATGCCAAAAGATAGAAATATGTGTGCTTTTGTGTCTTAATGTGCAGGAAAGGATATCAAAGTCAAAAAGAGCAAAAACGAGCAAAAACCAACAAGAAACGGAAAAGACAAGTACAAGAGAGAGATTTGAGGAAAGTTATCAAAGCTGGATCAGCCCGACAACAAGAGAAGAAAGTCAATGAAGACCCAATTGAAGTCAAAGGATCAATAATGACAAGTTTTCAAAAGTTCAAGGGTTCATTTGGATGTTTTGAAAGTCCAAGGACCAAAGATGTCAAAGTTAGAAAGTTGGTTTATTAAGAGGAAAAAGGAGAAAGCAAGTACAAGGGCCAGAAGTGTAAAGTTTCAAAGTCATTTTTACACTACATCTTATAGAAAGAAACAGAGGGACTAGTTATGCAATAAAGCCAAAGTTTCAAACACAAGACGCGGGCAACTTTTCCCCTAACCGCCTACAACTGATTTTCCCGCCAAAAACCCAACAAACCCAACTTCCCAAATCCCTTCCCTGTTTCTCCCTATTCTTCCCCACCTCGTATTTACCCATCTCCACGTCATTCTTATGACGTGGCATCCTCTAATTGGTGCGAACACCTCACCATATATCATCCAACGGTTAAGATTCAAAAGAAAAGATCCAAGGGCTTGGAATGAAGAAGCTCTCATCTTCTCTTCATCCTCATCTATAAATAAGAGATAGTTAGTGGTAGTGAGAGAGTTAGTTAGAGAGTTTAGTTCAGTTTATTTTGTAATTTTTCTTTTTAGATTTCGTTTACTGTTCATTTTGTCAAATTAAGTTTTTTAATCTTTCAATTCAGTTGTACTACTTGTTTCTTCTCTTGTACTCTTCTTTTCTTAAGAAATAAAACTAATTCAGTTGAGTTTGTTTTAAAGTTTTCATGTTATAAGCTAGTTTAAGTCAATAAGCTTGTAATAAGCTCATTTTAGCTTATTGAGTTTTCTCTAGTTCTCAAGTTTTTCAAATGATATAAAAAGTTTTCTAAATACTGTTTTTGTCTATTAGTGTTCAATTTTGTTCATTTGAATTCATATTGATCAAATTTGGAAGCAATGAGGAGCAATAAGCTCAAAGAAGCTTATTGAGCTTTAAGCTCTTGGTTTAGAGGCAAGGTGCCATTAGGTCATTGAGTTTTAAAGCCACTCACTCAGAAATAGTGGCTAGGGTCAGAGACTTCAAAATTCAGGTTTCACATTCTATATTTCATATTTAGCATTTGAATCTTATTCTAGTAGCTTATTGCATTGGCTATTTTTGCTTAATCCTGTGTAATATTGTTTAGATAGCTTAGAGATTCAAATGTTTTTAAGCTTTGTAGTTAGAACTCTATAAAATTACATATTGCCTTAAGAGTCTGTCATAATAGTAGGATAAGCTAGTTGAGAAACTAGCTTATTTCTCTTAATAAGCTTTAGTTTTTAGTGCTAAACTAGCTTAAGTAGGTTAGTTAAAGTTAGAGTAGATATAAGGTTTTGGCAGTTTTAGCTTTAAAATAGATTTTAAGAAAAAATTAGTTGAGACAGTTTGAATAAACTAGTGTTTGGATTAAGTAGTTATTGACTCTTAAAGTCAACTTTAGTATGTAAATGTGCATAAATCAGTTGTGTTAAGTGATATTATAAAGTTTTAAACAGGTTTTGCAAGTTAGTTTGTAGTGTTTCAAAATTTATAGCTTAAAAAGCTTGTTCTAGCACCAGGACAGTTTGTAGTGAAAGTAGTTTTAGACTTAAGAGATTTCATGGCATTTTAGAATTCAAGTTTGGTTAGAGTACACTTAGATACATTTAGCTAGAAGATTCATAAGTTCTAAACTGGAAATTTAGGCCTGCACTTAAGGTTTACCAAGTATATCAGCTACAACAGTACTTACTCAGTAAGTACTGCTGTTGCCCACCAATTTTCTATCCTCTTTTTAGCTCTTGAAGTTAGGAGTTAGAATTTAGTATTTAGCACTTTATTAGAACTCCATTAGCTTAATATAGATAAACTTTTAAGTTTCATTTTTAAGCTCTAGAATAGTTTTATTGATCTTGTAAAAAGTGGTATTAGCAGCTTGAGCTTTCTAGCTTATTTCTTTTGAATTACTATTTTCTAGTTGACATTTCCAAAAGCCTCTTATCTAGATTCATTCTATAATCATAGAATAGCTTATTTTCAAAGTTTAAATTTCCAGGATTTAGTAATAAGCTAGTTAGCTTATTAAGATTAGCTTAATATCAGAATTAAGCTTGAACCTTTGCTTTTTAGGATCAAAATTCTTGATAATCTAGTTTACATTTAGCTTATTCCTTTTTAGAAATCCTTAGTACACATCTTAATCTTCATATAGCATCTTTTAGTTTTAACTTTCATTTAGAAATAAGCTAGATATAAGCAATAGTTTAGATAAGCTAGAATTTTAAAGAAACACCTAAGTTTCTGTAAGACAGATTAAAATGCTTAATTTTTAGCTTATCTAGTGGATAAAAGTTCAAAGTTCTTTTATTAAAGTTGTAGAGTATAAGCTCAAGTTCAACTTTGTAGTTTTAAGTTTTAGCTAATTTTCATTTTTTAGATAAGCCAAAAATAAGCATAATCGTAGGGTTTGTTTGGTACATTTTAGATAGTTTAGGGTTGTCTGTTTTAACTAGAGTGTAAATTTTTGATAGTTACCCCGCCTACCCTTTACTTTCAATTGTTGCACTTTCTACCTTGTCTTTTAGGAATAATAAAATAGTTTTTATAATTTTGAAATTAGTTTTAATAAAATTAGGTTTAGAGTTTAATTGGCAAAATTAGGGGTTCAATGCTATATAAAAATAGGGCCTTTTTATTCCTTTAGTTTTCTGCACATTTTAAGTAGTTAAAAACCATTTTTCTTTATTTTTCCAGTTAAATTTGTATTTTCTAGAAATTAAAATAGATTTTTAGAAATTTCTTTTTCTTAAAAAATTCATAGAAAATAGAAAAATAGTTGGAAAATTTTAATTCTTTTTGTAATTAATTTTCTTTATCATTCTAGTATTTTTTGAAAAAATAAAAATAGAATTTTAGTGTAATTTTTAGAAAAAGTTTATTGATATAGTAAAATCCATAATTTCCTTTAGAAATTCATTAGAAAATAGAAAATCGTTAAAAAATTCTAATTCTTTAGTCCTAAAATTTTACTTTATTAAATTTTGGGGATTTCAGGTATAAAATTATGTTTAACAGTAGTGCCTAGATTTTAAATTTCAGTTTAAGCTCAAGTTTTTATAAATTCCAATTTGTTTAATTTTTCGTATTAGTTTAAACGGTTATTAATTGTATATTGTTTCTATAGTTTAAATTGCTATTATATTCATAGTGTAATTCAAAATTCAAAAATCCTTTATCAATTCTTGACTCGAATCCATCCGAATAATATCCCCCCCCCCACAAATTTTCCCGAATCCAATTCCACAACTACGATGGGACAAAAACATCGACCCGAAGACGAAAATACTTCCAGGTTAAAAATATACGTATTGTGTTTTCTTAAGTGAGATTTTACCTTTTTATTTCTCTTGTTTGAGAAGTAATTGGGAAGAATTGTCACGGGATTAATACTATATATATATAAATTTGATCATACCAGAGAGTTATCGTTTTACTTTTGATTTAGTACCTCTTAGTTATGAGAGTGTTGATGTAATCGTAGGAGAGAATTGGTTGTTGAGACATAAGGCTGCGATGGTATGCCACGAGAAGGCTATAAAAATGCCTTGGTAATTTTGGAGAGTGCTTAAGGTTCGTGAGAAAAACGAACTAAAAAGAGGATACGAGGTCCCGTAGGAGTACCAAGGAAGATGAGTTGAGATTATGTGATATCTTTGTAGTATGTGAACCCTCTAAAGTGTTCCTAAGGAATTAGTAGGTTTTACCCCTCGTCGTAGAATAGGATTTCATATGGAATTAGTATAAGGAGCGACGCCAATTTGCGAAGGTTCATGTCGTTTAATGTATTTAGAAAGGCAAGAGGTGTGGAATGATTGCAGGAGTTGCAAGGTGAGGGTTTGGGTTATTGAATGAAACTAGTTGTGGGAAGCGTCAGTATTGTCTTGGTAGAAGAAATGTGGGTAGTTTGGAATGTGCAAAGATTAAACTTGAGAATGAGTGAGATAGAAGATTCGTATAGTGATGTCCCCCAGTGGAGGGTGCACGGGGATTACGTAGCTAAGAGCTGTTTATAGGATGCGTAATGGACACGTTGCAGTTTACGGCTAAGCCTTTAGGTTACCAATGCCACCATGCGGTTTATCATGAGGAGTTAAATGAGTCGGGTGTCTGCATGGTCCGTAAAAAGACAAGATAGTTAACAAATAATACAACGATATTTTAAACCGACCCGAAGATCTGAGGAGGAGTATCGAGTCGCATGTGAAAGATGCTCGTGAGTCACAGAAGGAAGAGAAGATGTACGTGAAGTTTTTCCAACACGTGGAAGCGGAGCAAAAGGAAGCTATCTAGATGGTGGAAGGAATTAAATGGTTAATGCGCCGAAATCTTCTTGGCATTCCGCTGAAGGAGCAAACTATTTCGAAGTATAATGATGACTGAGAAGCAATGATTTTAGAAGCATGCTTCGGAAAAAGGGAGAAGATGATTGCTGAACGTCGGTGTCAACTGAAGGATCTTAAGAAGGAATGCATTACTAACGTGGTAGGTTTGGCCTTATCAATGCTAGAGGCATTAATTGAATAGACATAATAGTATCAATACGGATCAAAATGTCTCAACACACTTTCAATTCGGTAATGATTAGAACCTGAGGCAAAGATGTTGGATGGATGTTATTTAGTGATTGGATTTCGAGGGCAAGTAACCAATCGGGAAAGCAAATGAGATGTTGTACCGTGGGGTAGTGAAGAAGTGCGTGAACCCAGAAAGAGTTTCGAGATAGATATTACGGTGATCCAATCTAGTTTGAGAAAAGGATGTTAGTGCATAAGATAAGATGTCCCAACAGCATAGAACGCGTCACCATAAGATGTTGCGTGGCTTAGACCAACGAGCTGAAAAAGATGGAGAGTGGTTCAAATTCGGATTAGACCAAGGGTATATTTTTCGGACCTCCATTTGGAGAGATGTAAGGACCTTTGGCTATTGAAGAGGCGTATTACGACTAAAGTAATTTACTATCCATCCTGGAGCGATACGATGTTGTGTGGTTTTAGGATAACTAAATCGATGGCTGAGAATGAAGAAGGATATAGCTCGTTTGCGGAGTAAGTATTAGCGTATTTAGAAGTGTAAGTTGAGTATCAACGTGTCTTTCAGGATTGTTGCTACAACCTGTAAGTTACCCAAGAATAAGTGGGAAGGATAACTAAGGATATTTTTGTCAATACCAAGTGGTGAGTAGATGTTACGATACGATTAGGGTGTAGTCAATAACTGACTAAGTCACCCCATTCCTTAGCTATGCTTATGGACAAGTATGGTAGAATTTTTAGAGGAAATCTAGAATACTCACTTTCGAGAAGATGAAGTTTTTCCCTAAGGTAGGTTATCATTCGAGTATGGATGTGCTTTCATTTGGAAGCAGGTATGGAAAGGAATGTTAGAGTTACCCTTTTATGGCCGTAACTTGGAGATAGTGAGTGAATGGATTCAAATTGATACAAAGAAACCAACCAACAAGATAGTGTAATACAAGAAAGGTCGTTTAGGTAGCCAAATTGTCGAAAGAGTTAGCTTGATAGTAGTGGGAAACTTTTGAATTAATGCTGGTAGGTTATTGGTGGTTGAAGGTCTCACCTTGGAGAGGTCTAGTACGTTTGGAAAGAAAGACAAGTTAGAACTGAGTTATGTAGGAGCATTTGAGATCCTTGGATGGATTGGGCCTAAGTTCGGAGTGAGAATTCTTTCCTTATGAGCTGAGTATCAGAAATTAGATTGGGAGGTGCTGAAAGTTTGAGTAAACCTGAATTTGCGTGGATTCTTTAGATACGTTGAGCTTTGTAACATCTTATATCTTAATTTCAAGACAGTTCTTGTTTGATGAGTTGCGAGGTTAAGATATAAAACACGTTGTTACAACAACTTAAGGGTTTTGATGAGTTTTCTCGATGACGAGCGAGGTTCATGTAGTGGGATGCTTCTTTTCGTTTGGGGTTGTTGTGTTGCTAATTGCACCCTTGTGGGGGTAAGCAAAGTCATTAGCAGTTGGATTCGGATTGTGGAAGTTAGTCGAGATTAAGGTTGACAAGACTCTTAGTTTTGTCAAGGAACCTGTAGGAATTGTGGACCGAGAGGTCATGAGTAAAAGCGTAGTATGATAGCATTAGTGAAAGTTCATTGGGATTCGAAGCGTGGTCCTGAGCTTACTTGGGAACGCAAGGATCAAATGAGGTCTAAGTGTCCTCAGTTGTTTGTCAGTAGTGCTAATGCCTCGAGTAGTTAAATCTCAGGATGCGATTTTCTCAAGGTGGGGATACTATGACAACCGTGGCTTGAGCAGGTTGGTCAAACTATAGTGTTGACCTAAATATCTGTTCTATAAGTATGGTTTATGGGTATGTATGTTTCTATGTGTTCTATGTGTGTTTTATGAGAATTTGAGAATCAACCTAGTGAGTGTGAGAGTCTCATTGAGGTGTGATTATGATGGAGTTTGCATGGGTGCATTTCATTCACTTTTGAGTGACATGTAAATGACTTGTGAATTTTGAGCGTTTATGTATTTTGTGTGTATGTATTTATGTGTAAGTATTTACGTATTCATATTATTAGGTTTTAGAGTTTTGGAAGATGGAAATGTAGTTAGAATATGAAAGAAACAAAATTTCTATTTTTGGAAAGTTAGGGTTAATAGAAGTGAAAAGTTATTTATTCTTAAAAGTCTAGTAAATTGCGTTTAAGCGAAAAGGTATGCGCAAACAAGCTAAAGTTGCAAAAAGGTATGTGCTAAATAAGCTTAGGTTTTTGATAGTAAATTAACGGTTATGTTAATAAATTAAGTAATTAATAATAAAAAAATAAAAAAATATAAATAAGGCATTCGGAGGATAATGGGAAAAGAAAGACAAAAAAGAGTTTTAATAACGAAAACATTAGTTAATTAGACTTTATCTTTATTAGTTGGAGGGGCCTATAAATACACACAAATAAATCCATTAACCCTCCCCATTGTGAGATTGGTTCGAACAAAGAGAAAAAGAGGAGGAAAAAATTAAGGTTTTTGCTTTTTGAGAAGAAATCAAAGCTCTAAGGTAAGTTTTTAATGAGTCCTTGTTAGTTATTAACGTTAATCATGTAATAATTAAATATGGTGGATAATTTGGGTCTATTAAATTATAATTAATGGTATAAATAGATCATGTTATAATGATTAGGGTTGAATTAGAAGCTTATGGGTTAAATTGGTTAAACTTAATTCGCGTTAGAATTTGATTTAGATTGGGGCAGAATTTAGGGCTGTGTTGTTTGACTGGTATCTCAATGATGGTAATAGCTTTTGTCAAGTTTCCAATGCCTATAACGTATCTCAGAGAGTCTAGGTTTTCAGGACATCTGGCCTCGAAGGTTTTTGACGGTCGGGAAGTATTCAAACGTTGGTTACACAGAAATGTGTTGTCAGAGCAGTAATTAAGGGGGTCAGATTTAGGCCAGATTATGAGGTATAAAACGCCCACTTAAAATTTGAATTAGGATTAGCCCTTCTACATGAGTTTATTTCTCTGTGTCTATTAGAAATCCCCCAAAAGAGAGCTTCTGATTTGGAGTCTAATTATGGTTTTTAGGTCCAAACCTTTTAGTGTGCAAACAGATCTGAATTGGGACTGTTTTGAAGTTTGATTTTCTTAGGAGTACTTGTGCATGTAAATGGCTTTTGGGAATCATGAGATAGTTAATATGCTCATAGATGAACATAGGTGATTTTTGGTATGAATTATGGAGGTCAGTAAGTAGAGGTTTTGAGTACGTTAAGTCACGTTATATTCTGCCAGTTTTGAACAAAATTGTGATAAAACTATGAAACTTGTTAATGAAGTGGTTAAAGTTGGGTATGGTGTCGGGGGGACCCATGGGGTTAATAAAACACCTTAGACATCCATCATATGATTGTTACATGTGCATTACGGCTTTTGGCTTAGATTGATGTTGTAACTCGTGTTATTTGTTGTTTAGATTTGATGCTAGTTGTTTGTGAAGCTTTTTGTTTGGAATCTTTTGGAAATCTAGCAATGGTTGAGTTTTCATTAAGCCCTTTTTTCTCATGTTATTGTGGGGTGAGAATGATGCTTGTTGTCGTGTTAAAATGTTCTTAAGATTGTTGTGGTTATGTGTATTGGATCATGGGCACGTTCCGTCCCGTTGTGTTACGATATGATATGTTTGATATTGTGGATCCCAATATGCAAAACGGGTGTGGACGGTGGTAACATGGTGAGCTAAATATGAGGCCATGTTAGCACACATAACATATGTAGTTGATATGATTGTAGATCGTGGGCACGTTCCGTCCCGTTGTTGTTAATTGTTGTCATGAATTGTTTTGGTAATTGCAGCAGCTAATTGAAAGTTTATTTTGGATATTGTTGTATGTCGTAAACCTGTGATTCTCGCTCAACTTTATGTTGACATTTTAAGCATCATTTTCAGGTGAGCTTAATGGTGCTAAGATAGAGTGAAGTGGCTAGAAGAGACCGTAGGATGCTTGGAGTTTATTTATGCTTTCTATTTGAATAAATGCGTTTGCATGAATTGTTTGGATTATGTTTTTGCATGTCATTTATTGACAAGACCTCTTTCTCATTAATAAAGACACCATTAGGTTTTGGGTATTGTTATGAAACTTTGTGTCTTTGCTTTACTTTAGTTTTCATTTTAGTATTCTCTATATAGACACCATGTGTTGTGATGATATCCATTCTTGTTTACGCCTCACGTTTCCACTTTGGCGGGGTGTGACACTCTCAACACACTTATTCATTACTACTATTATAATTAGATTAAGATAAGCATGGGTTGCCACCCACGAAGCGCTTGTTTAAGGTCACTAAGCTTGACCCAATCCCCCATACTTGAGCTGGTCAAAGGGGATAGAAATGGAGACACGGAACATCCAAAATACGGATGTCCTCTCCATAAGAGCAAGGAAAAATCTCCATCGGGCTTTCAAAAATTTTAATGACTTTGAAAGATTTAGGGCCCCGATGAGATAGTTCCGAGAGAAGAGAAGTCATGAATCCTTTAGAAGTGAGGAATCCCGGGTGGTTTGAAAAATTTTTCCTCATTTTCGGATGAAAATCGAGAGTAGGTTTCGGACGGAATTCTTTGTGGAAAGGAATTTCATAACGAGAGCGAGGATTAAAATCCTCAAGATTTAAAGAAGCTTAGATCTGGATATCTTTTTTCAATTCTTATCCGGTGTTCTGAATAGTGACTACAAAAAAAGTTCTCATGAATGAGTTAATACACGGATTAATTACTTTGTCCTCGTTTTGTTGAAGGCATAGCATCAACCACGGAAAATCCTTATAGAGAATGAGTCAACTCAGGGGAGATGGAAGAAATCACTTGATAAAGGGGGATCAAGTTCATCAATAATGAGTTTAGACTTCTTTGATTTTATCTTCCTTGGGGTCAAATGGATCATCATAAATATCATCTTTATCGACTCATAGTTCAACAGATCATCATCGACATCATCATAAATGGTGCGGAGTAGATAATCAAGAGTTTATTCATCGGTGAATATCTCGGGAATGGTTATTCAACTAGATCGTTATTTAGGGGCTGAAGATTACCATCATCAAACCGAATCCTCGAGAATTAGAATCAATTTTCCTTGGTGGATCATGGTTAAGCAAAATTTTCTATTTCTCTAAGATCAGATTCGATATCAAAGGAAGATAATTTTTTCCTGGTGTGAAATGTAAAAGTGCGAGTTCATGGAGATACTCCTCGAGCAAATGGTCAGGAGAAGAAGAAGTGGTACTGCCACTTAATGGATTATGAGAAAGAGGGAGAGGAGATGAAGGATCATTATTTAATAATTCCTCAATTAAACGAAGATCTCCCTCCGGGTCAAAGTCGGTATCATCACTCCCTGGTGGAAATGAATCACTTGCGAGATAAGCTTCGAATTCTTCCCAAATTAAATCACTTTCTTCTAAGGAAGTAAGTGTGGGAGAAGAAGAAACAATAGGGTCCGAAATTAGAGTGGGGATTGAACTGGGATGATTTGTTTTTCTTTTCATTTGCAAACATGTCCTCAAGTTAAATCTTAATGAGAGACATTGTTAGATGTCAATCTTGTTGATTGATTCTTCTTTAGGCTTGTTAGAATAGCTTTGAAGTATCATGGTCTTATATTCAAGATTAATCTTTCGTCACCATCATAGAATATTTCTTCTTCGGTGAACGTCATATCAATGCTGATGATGAGCGGTCCCCATAAGAAAGCGTTCTTCCCAAGATAGATAAGGGGGACTGGGATCGCTCTCTAATCACGTGGAAAAAATCGGCGGGAATGTGAAACTTTCCAACCGGAACAATGGGAACCACTCTTTGCCAAGGGTTCATGCGTTGGAAATAAGCTCAGGTAAACATAACTTTTTCCAAATTAAGAGTGGCATCAAGTTGATGCTAGCACCTAGATCGTCTAGGGCCTTGCACTTGATCTCACTAAAACCACACGGAATAAGAAATTTCCCAGGGTCACCTAGTTTTTCGGGTAACTTCTTGAGGATAACCGCTGAGCAATTTTCATTAAGGAGTGTATTTGCCAGCTCTAAAAGTTTCTCCTTATTGGAAAGGAGACTTTTAAGCATGTTTTGGTATTTCGGGATAAGAATCAAAGCATCAGCAAGAGAGATATTGATGTGAAGTTGTTTGAACATTTGCCAAAATTTGTAACTTTAGACTTCATCTTTCTCTTGCTATTTTTATTGTGATGCTCTTGAAGGATAAGGGATATTGGGGTGAAAGAGGATCCCTTTTGTGCACCACATAATTCTTTTAGAGGGGGGAAGTTAGGGTTTAAACTTTTTGGACAAGAGGAGGTGGGACCTTAATGGATTTACTCAGCGGTCCTGGTCCGTTAAGTTCTTCCTTCTACACGTCATTCCTCCTCCGAATTAATAAATGGAGGAGGCATAGGAACGGAAGGTCCATCAAGAACAAGACCACTTCGGGTGGTGATGGCTTTCAATTCACCTTTTGGGTTGGCAATGGTGTTGCCAGGGAGAGATCTCAAACCCGAAGAAGAAGCGGTGTTCATTTGGAAAAAGATAGCCATCATGTTCTTAAGCTCATTGGTTTGGTTAGACATTGAAGCTTGAATCGAAGTTTACATTTCATTTCTTAACTTATTTTTCACATTGTTAATTTGATCTTGCATGGCTTTTATATTAACCTCATTTATCTTTTTAATTTTCTCCAACTCACTTAAAGGTACAACTTGATTTTGTTGAATTGGAGCTTGATAAGATGTATCTTGTTTGAAATTGTTTCCTTGATTATATCCTTGAGGTTAGCTAAATCGGTGTTGTTTATTTTGCACCCATTGGTTGAGCAAAAGACCCGGTGGTCGAATTGATTAGCCACACCTCGGCAGGGAACGATTAACGGAATTACCATGATTGTGTTTAACCGCGGCTGCTGAAACGTATCCTTGAATATTATCCCGAAATTCCAGGAAAGTGTTGCCATCGGCGCGAGGAACTGATAATAGGGGTATGAGCAACCACCGCAAGTCACACAAAATTTTCCTCAACGGGATTTAAACGGAAGCTAGAGGTGGGGTTGCTTGAAATTGTTTGAGAATAGCGGTCATGGCGGTAGTCACAGTACTTGTTTGCTGATTTACTGCATGAGTAAGTTTGGCTATCTCAGAGGAAGAAGAATTAACATAACTTGATTTCATTTTAGGAAAAACAATCGATTGTGTTTCGTGAAATTGCGGACCCTTGGATTGTTTTTCGATAATCGTCAACACATTTGGAGTACGTCTTTCAAAATAGATTTGCCACGGCGGCAGAATTCAAAGAATCTTGGTCGGCTGGGTTTAAGGCATTGTAGAAGGTATCAAGTTGATTTAATTCGGTAAAACCATGATGAGGGCATGTATGAAGGAGATATTTGTAACGGTCCCATGCCTCGTGAAACGATTCATCAAAACGTTGTTGAAAGTTGGAAATTTCATTTTGGAGATTTGTCGTTCTTGAGGGAGGAAAGAATTCATTGATGAATTTGGAAACAAGATATTCCCAGAGAGAATAGACAAGAGGGGGGTTCTTTTTGAGCCAACGACGTGCTTGCCCCCCAAAATTGAGAGGAATGGGAAAAAGCTTAAGCTTAATTCTGGAAATTAGGCACATCCTTGTATTTTATTGTGGAAGTTATTTTGTTAAACCAACGAATGTGATCATGAGGATTGTCTTTCTCAAGTCCGAAGAATTGGTCCGAAGTCATCATATTAATGAGACTATGCTTGAGCTCGAAATGCTCAGCAAGAATTGGAGGAACCACGATTGCCTCAGCATAACCCTCAATGAGTGCACGGAGCAATTCCGCCATAGTACGTTGATCGGCCATCGTAACTACGGGTGATTCTTCAAGAGAGAAAGGTTGTTTTGAACGTCTACGGTTACGACGTTTCGGGTTTGTGGTGGTTGGATTAGAAGAAGAATTACCAACGAGATTAGAAGAAGAACGAGTGCGCATGCACTAAAAATCAAAATATTTTTTTTGGTTTTTAAATTGATTCACAATTTATTTTAATGGACAAAACGAGATCGAATAACTTAAACCAATAATCGACAAGATTCACGGTAGCTCTTTAAAGAAAAACGCACAAAGGAGCGGAGGAGTAGGAAAGAGCGAAGCTATTAAAAACCATTCTCCTTTAGGGTTGTGGTTCCTCGGAACAACCCTCCTTATACCGCTCTTAGAGTTTGTTAAACTTTTAAAGGTGAGCCGTACGTCGCAAGTGACACAAAGGCAAGTTTTGAATCTTTTGTTTGGGAACTTATTATGATAATGCTTAAGTTGAAAGCATTATATTGATGATGATTTTTATTTCTTGATTAAGGACAATTTTTTATGTTTTTGATTTTTCTTGATTTTTTATCTTATACTAATACTAATAAAAGAAAATGAAAAATATTTTTGTATTTTTGTATTTTTATAAATAAGGGAAAATATTCACAAACGGGAATGAGAACTTCACGAGGGACGGGTCTTCAAAAACTAATCTTCAAACGTAGATACGAAAATCGCACACACCTCCCCAGCAACGGCGCCAAAATGATGTTAGTTAAAATTCAACCCTTTTAATTATATAAATATATAATAAATATATAAATATAAGAGTCAAATCAACGGTAAGTATTCCGAGAGGCTTTTAAAAGATTCGTTTCTATCCAAAACAAAATCCCTCAAAAATCTACCCGGGTCGTTCTCCCAACGAGGTGTGAATTGAAAATCGAGAACTTTTGTGATCGCGTTTTTGAATGGTTAAAGATTTTTAGGTTGGGATTTCTAATTCTACGATTAAAATGCAAAAACGAATAAGGAAATACTAAAAACGAAAGCGAATAAGACTAAAACACGAAAAACAAGAACGGGATTCTAATCCCGTTCTTTAAAAAATAAAATTTTACAAAATTAACCCTACGAGTGCAAATTTAATTTTCCTAAGTGCTAAATGATAAAAGAAAATTTTGAAGGATAAGCAAAAGAAAACTGGCAGATTTAACCTTTTTCACTAAGTCCTATATAAGCTAAACTGGTGGCTACTTTAAGCCAAAATAAGCAAATGAAAAAGAAGGATAAGCAAAAACAGATGGTCTACTATACCTAATAAGCTAGTCTAAGCAAAATAAGCGACTAAATTAAGCAGAAAAGCTAGAAAAGCCAATAAGCAAAAAGGGCAAAAGCTAACAAGCACACAGCCTAAGGGGTACTTTTTGGGCTTATTTTTAAGCCCCTAAAGGGATCCTTAAGGCCTAGTGGGGGTATATGTGCTTAAAGCCTAGCTTATGGGCTATCAGAATAAGCAAAGACAAAATAGTTTGAAACAAAGTTAAGCCATAAAAGAGCTAACTGAAAACTGCCTTTTACACAGATGTGCTGATTTTTTTTTTTGGTTTTCTGAAAAGACAAAACTCAAGTGAAGGCTTAAAAATAAGCTGGAAAATAAACTCCAAATTGAAAAATAAGTTAAAACAGATGGAGACTAAGCTTCAATGAGCTTATGCTCAAAAATTTGAATCCTAAAAACAAGTTTAACTGACTAAAAATTGAAAATGAAAAAGGCAGTTTTAGACACTTAACAAAAACTGACAAATTTTGACTAACACAAAAGTAAACTAAAAGGTGACTACACTACTGCATTAGGACATTAAAAACAGCACAAAATCAACTCTTAAAGACTGGTTTGAAGGCCTAATCAAATAAGCTATATCAAGACTGTTCTGTCACAACAGTTTTAAAGAGGCTTATAGAAAAAACTTAAAAACTAGCATTTAAGACTTAAAACCTTGAAAACATATTAAAAACACCTTAAAAAGGCTGGTTAAAGTTCACCAAATGACCCAAATGAGTTTATCACCAATTTTGACCCATTTTGACACTTATCCCAAACACCCCTTTAAGTTTTAATAAAGCAATTTTAAACTGATTTTTGACAAATTAAGCAAAGGTTTTGAAAAACAGATGACAGGTAAGCTAAGTTAAGAAGAAATAAGCACTTTCCAAACAACAATAAGCACTAGGATAAGCAAATAAGCAATAAGCACTTAAAGGGCAATTTAAGACAGATTTAAGTAAACACTCAAATAAAGGACATCAAAGCAATAAATAAAGACTAGTAAGCATATAAGAACATAAATAAGCAAGATTAAGCAAGAAATAAGCATAAAATAAGCAAATGCACAGTAATAAGCAAAACTTGAAAAATAAGAAAAAGAGAACTCACAAGGGTCCAAGCTTTTGGCAATGATTCAAAGACTCAAAACCAATCCTATGTGCTTCCCATGAAGCTCTAAACCAAGGCCATCCAAGATATACTTTGCTCCTTTGCTTTGACAGTTTCCCCTTTTTTGTTATTTTTTTGGTTTTTTGACAAAAAAGAAAACAAGCTTTCAAATAAGTTTTGAATGACTCAAAAGCTTATACAAAGGCTTATAAACAGTATTTAAATGACAAGTAAGCTTAAATGACAATAATTAAAGAAAAACAGTAAATTTCATTAACTTAAGAAAAGGTACAGTGCAAGTATTCAAAAGACAGATATTTAAATGACAATAAAAGTAAAGTGCAGTATTAAAATTGGTACAAATTGTTAATACAAAGAATGAACTTAACAAATTCGACAAAAGAGAAAATGAACTACTCTAACCTATTTATACTAAAATAACTAGGTCTTCAAGTCTCTTCTTGTTGTGTTTCTTCACTGAGAGAGTTCTGGGGTGTGTTTGTTGTGTGAGAGGAATCCTAAAATCAATCTTGGCCATCCATTATTCTTTGAGCCCAAGTCAAACAATCGCAGCCTTTCATTCCTTGTAATTTTCCTTTGTCCAATAAGGTTGTAGAGGATTACCAAGGTAGAATGGCATCATGTGAGTAAGAGTGAAGTTTTTGTCTTGGTATGAACAGTAAACGAGGTGAGAGGGACAGGGAAAGGTGAACAGGGTATTGGCGAGAAAGGGTTTTGTTTTGTTTTAACTGGGTTTAAGTTTTGGGAGATGGCAAGTATAGTCCCTCATTGTGTATCTTGTTATCGCAGTTTTAGTCCTTTGTGGAAATGAAAGTTTAAAGGATTTGGCAGGATTGGTCCCTTTGGGTGTTATCTGGTATTGCAAAGTTAGTCCATGGGACTTAACGACGGTTAAAGGGTTAAAGGGTTATATGACTTATCGATGGTTAAGTGTTTATATGGGCTATTTTTGTAGTCTTGGGCCGGTTTGAATATTAAAGAGATTTGGGCCATGTTAAATGTATAAGTCTTCATATCAATGCTTAATGGGCTGCCCCGACCTATTAGGATGGGTTTACTTTTTTATTATGTGGGTGGGCCCAGTATTAAGTGTGTTCTTCGGTTTTGGCTGTTTTTGGCTTTGACTTTGACCTTTGACTTTGTCGGGGTTGACATTGACTTTGATTTGAATTTGTCTTTTCACGCTTTTCCATTCCGTGCTCGGTTTTGTCGTTTTTGGCTTTGTTTTTCGTCCTTTTCTCGGATATCCATTTCCTGTACAATATAAATAAAAACATACACATACAATGTATTTTTGGTATGATTTTTGTCATTTAAGTCCGGTTTTAATGGAAAATAGTATGTGTAATTAAGCACATACCAGCTCACCTTTAATCGATTAACAAACTATAAGAGGGGTATAAGGAGGGTTGTTCCGAGGAACTACGACCCTAATGGAGAAGGTTTTTAATAGCTTCGCGCTATCCCGCTCCTCTGCTCCTTTGTGTGTTTTTCTTTTAAAGAGCTACCGTGAAGCTTGTTGATTATTTGGTTTAAGTTGCCTTATCTCATTTTGTCCTTTAATAAAATGAATTGTTTAAAAAACCTAAAAACCCAAAAATAATCTTCTTTTTCTTCTTATCCATTTAATTCTTTTCTTAACCCTCTATATTGTTTAATTCTTATGGCTTCACTCTTCACGTTTAAAGAGTGTTCGTCTTGTGGAGCTTTGCACAATAAATCATGTGCTTGTTCTGAAGGGGGTTTCGTTAGCAAGTTTGTTCGTGATCCTAATAAAATACCCGACTCGTCTCAACGACCCCCTCATAATTATCCCAATTATGGAGACCCGGTTGATGGTCTATATTGTCGACAATGTGCTCTATTACGAAAGAAATTGAGGGAAATTTTTGATGAAAATGAATTTTTCCAAGACCTTCTAAACCCTTCTGAGTCATCCAACGACAAAAATAATGTTGTTAATTTGCCTCAAGAGCCATTCGTCTTCAATAAAGACCCCGGTGAAAATTCTTCACAAAGTCCTCCACATATTGACCGCCATTGTTGTTACGAGTGTGGTGATTCGTTAGACGATATCTTTTGTCAATGATGTACTTGCAAGTCTTGTGAGAACGATGCTTATTATGGCTATAATTGTCCACCGAAAGTTTTGATTATCTCTAATCCGGAACCATGCAACAATCAAACCGTTGATGTGCTCCCACAGACTTTGCCAAGTTTTGATCCGACATGCTATTCTAGAGATGGAAATTCATTCACTTATGATTCCACTCCTAATTTTGTCAATGATTCTCCTAACATTTTTAACCCACCTCCACAACCCCAATACATGCCATACTCTTGTGAGTTATGTGGGAACGATGCCCATCATGGTTATGATTGTCCACCTCAAGTCCCGTTTATCTACAATCGGGACCCGTGTTTCAATCAAAACTTTGATTATTTTCCACAAACTTCACCGAATTTTCCACAACAATATCCTTGTTGTGAAGATTGTGGGGGTCCTCATGAAACTTTTCAGTGTCAACCGATGAACTAAAATTTCAATAATTCTAATTCTTCCAGTTTTGACCAATTTCAACCCTCGCAATTTATCATTGATCATATTGATTCAATGAATGATCATCTAAAAGCTCATAGAGCCTTTCAACAAGTGATGGATGATTCTATGAGTAAGCTTCGTGAGACGTTTCAAACTTGGTTACAACAACGACAAGAACAACAATGAAATGATCTTCTAAAGCTCAATAAAGTGATGAAGGATTCCTATGAGTAAGCTTCGTGAGACATTTCAAACTTGTTACAACAAAGGCAAAACTAGTGTTTAATTTGATTCGTATACTCCCGAGCTCGCATGTCGATAAGAGCCCCTTTACACGATGATACAGATGACATGAAAGTTCTATTCCCTTGAAGATATTATTAGTTCGGAATTACCTCATTGTATTCAATCACACCTCTTTTATTACCATCGGGGACTCGTTGACTCTCTTATAATGGAGGATATCATCGTCGTTACTATTCCGCACACGGAATCAGACGAAGTAAGGGTAAGGAGGATCGTTATGAGGTATGGCGTAGCTCATTGTCCATAGCGCTCAAGCCGATGGCTGACGAGCGTGTTCGGAGGATAGGGAGGCCGGGAAAGTGTGAGTGTAGGGGATGAGTCCCGGCGGGTTTGAGTGTCAGTGTGATGTACACTCGAGCGCGAAAAAGGATTTGCAACGTTTTCCGAATCCTCGTCATCGTTCATAACAGATACCTCGAGAATAACAGATGGAGCGAGAGTGTGCAAGATCATGAGGTAGGGTAATGGTTCACGAAGCGATCTAGATAGATAGAACGCCGCGAGAGATTCGAGACCCTGCCTTTGTGAGTCGATGACGAGTGGAAATCATTTATCTTGTGTGAGGTATTAAGTCGCGTGCGTCATAATGAATTACGAACGAGTTGCTACTCCAAAAATAGGCTTTCACAATATACCCTGAAATTGATCCATTTTTGGAAGATATTAAAGAAGAAGAAGAAAAGAGTTTGGATGATTGGGACCATTTGCTTGATTTTAACTTAGATGATGTACCACTGTTGGGTGAAGAAGAACTTCCGCCATTTGTATGAAAAATGAGGAAGAGTAGCCGTAATAAAAAGCGGGCAATGGAAAACCTTAACTTTTTCTATCAAGATATAGGAACATCTTCATCAGCTGGTGGTCATTTAACTCAAGAAGAAGCAACTAAAGAAGCATTAGCAATCAGAATGAGCCGAAAGTTTGCTTTATTAGAGGAAGAAAGGCCTATAATCGAGACAATGAGTTATCATGACAAATACAAGAAAATTCTCGATGAAGTTTGGAAAGACAAGGTGGAGTTAGATGGAAAGATTGTAAAAGAAGAAGAGGAAGTAGTAAAAAGGATTAAAGGAGAGGCGTTAAAAGAAAAAGACGACCCTAGAGCATTCATATTTTCTATAAGATTGGAGTGACAGGTTAACGAAAATGCATTGGCAGATACTGGGTCGGATATAAATACCATGCCTTACCAGATTTATGAGCAACTAGGGAGAGAAGAGATGAAGAAGGTTGATAGAGGAATTACAATGATAAATCACATTTAGGCAGAAGCTATGGGGATACTCACAAACGTTCTTTGTCAGGTAGGGGTCACTACCTTAATTGTTAAGTTTCTAATCTTAGATATTCTAATTGATCGTGATTAACCAATAGTTGTTGGTCGGGGATTCCTGCGTACGATTGGCGGCATAGTCAATACTCCGAAGAGACTTTTCTCGACTTTTGATGGATTTTGTCACCAAACCTTTCGTGCTGCAAGATCAGATGTTATGAGAAACGCAGAAAGTGATAGTGATGACGAGGAAGAGTACCATATTAAGAGAAATAAGTTTGGAGCACCGATATATGGACCAAAGCCTGCACCGTACTTGAACTGTAACGATCCATCTGAGCGATCATTAGCTATACAAACAGTAACTAACCCATTCCAGAAAATTAGTGTTTGTAAAAAGGCAGTTAGTTTCCTTGGCTCATTAACAGTACCATTAAAGCATGTTAACCGGAAACCTGATTATAAAGGTTGTTATACTAAAGAAGAAGAAGCAACAGGACAATAGCGTACTGAGATAAGGTTAACTGATCCGTATGGAAACATTTATTTGCAAGGGTTCACAACAAATAAAACGGACCGGAAGTTGTCAAAGTATCATAAGTTGAGTGACATCATGTCACCCAATTGGTTTGTGGAGTGAAGAGTCGGACTAAGTTGGAATATTCCTATAACTATTTTCTTTCTCTGTTGAGTCTTAAATAAAATCATTTGTATAAATCCATAATGGATTACATTTGATGTACGGATATTAGTCCGATGAATATTAATATTAAGTTAATATGACGGATTGAAATTATGTTTAAATTATGAAGTTTGCAAAACAAGTTTTGTGTAATATATATATATAATATATAATTTTTTTTAAAAAGAGGGAAAGTACGCCGCACTCCTGGGAAGTGCGCCGCACTTTAGAGCGGTTTTCATAGATAAAACTTACCAAACACGATTCTAACTCATTATAAATAAAAACAACACACACTTACCAAAACTATCGGGGTTCACACAAAAACAAAGAAAAAGTTTTCAAAGATCAATCTACCAAGCTTTTAATCATGCCTAGGGTATGTTAATATCATTCCTTAACTTGTTTATTATCATTTTTTTTAAATTTCTTGTCCATTAGGGTTATAATAATTAGATTAGGGAAAATTAAATCCATGTTTCGTATGAACAATTGACCCTTTAAATTAGGATATTTAGAAGTTATTTGACACATGCATGCTTGATATTGATTAATCTAAAAAGTACTGTTCATATTATGAATTTACATTTAAAAATAAATTGGTTGAAGATCATAAAAAATTTCACCAGCCCAGAAAGTACGCCGCCCACACTTTGCCCATTTTCTAGAATGTACGACGTACTTCAAGGAAATACGCCACACATTTTACATCAGAAAGTCACAGAATGATTTAAAAACTATAAAAACCATGACCAGTTATACCAAATCATTTCTAACATTACGATATGTAGACTATGGGAACACACGATGATGAGGCCGGATCATCACGATCCAAACGCTCTAGACAACATGAAACCGTAGAAGAGGTATTGCTTCCACAAGTTCACCATGAGTTCTTGCTATGGGAAGGATGTAACAGAGATGCAAAGTCTAGGTACAACACTAGATTGGCTCAATTGCTTCCTAGACATATCTACTCGTCGTGTGTCGTGTACTGGGATGTGCTGAATAGAATGAGTTGTAATAGAGAAATTGATGACATGTTGAGAATTAGGTTGCGTGAAGCTGGATCGGATGAAGAGATATTCACTTTAGTGGCTTGGATTAGAGCTTTTAATATCAATGAACCAATTTATGCAGAGCTTTGCCATGAGTTTTAATCGACTTATTGGTATGTGCTTAATTACACATACCATTTTCCATTAAAACCAGACTTAAAAGACCAAAAACGTACCAAAAATACATTGTATTTGTATATTTTCACTTATATTGTGCAGGAAACGGATATCCGAGAAAAGGACAAAAACAAAGCCAAAAACGACAAAACCGAGCACGGGAATGTGAAGAGTGTGAAAAGCCAAAGTCAAAAAGTCAAAGTCAAAGTCAACCAAAAAGTCAACCCAGTAAAAGTTAAAGCTAAGCCAAAACCGAAGAAAACTTATCGGGCCAACCCGACCCATTTTATTGGGCCAAGTCAGCCCAATAAGCCATAAAGACAAGGCTTAATTAAGCCTAAAACCCATTTTGGGCCTTAAACCAAAAATCAGCCCAATACTAAGTCTTTTAAGACTTAACAGCCATCCAGTTAAAACCACCATCACCACAAGTCCCTCAAGGACTATACATGCAACATATGTACACAACTTGAGGGATCGTTTCTGTCAAACCCGCAAACTCTTATACCAACAAGGACTGTACCTGCAAGATACGAATACAAGTTGAGGGACCAGGATTGCCAATCACCAAATAACTTTTAAAGTAGCAAAAAAGGCGCCAAGATATACACTGTATATCTTCTTCACGCGTCTAGTGTGTCTGACCTCTGCAACAAGAGTCCAAAACTCTTCCCCCCAGACAAAACCAAACCCCCACACCTTACCCCACTTCATAACACTCCCACAAAACACCAAAACACGATGGCAATCCTATACACTACCATTCATCAAGGTTAAAGACAAAAGATTGAAGGGTTTAGATGAAGCTTTTGACTCTCCTCAGCAAAGTAACACAACTAGCACACTCTCTGCCTATGTACTCGTCTATAAATACTAAGCTCAATTTTAGTTTGTAATAAGTATTGTAGCTTTAGTTTAAATTTACTTTTAAAAGTTTTTATGTTTATGTCATTTAAAATTCTGTCTTTTACATTTAAGTTCTTGTAATCTTTTTAAGTTTATGAAAAGTTAAAAGTTTTGAAGTTTTATGCAAATTTGTTCTTAAGTTCTTTAATATTGTTCACAAGTTACTTCTATAAGCTTTTATAAGCTTATAGAATCTGTTTTAACTCTTTCAAAGCCCTTTCAAAAGGTTTTGTGAAGTTACTGTTCCATTAAAAGAAAATTGGAAATTTTAAGCTTTTGGAAGATAAGCTTAAAAATGAAGAGCTTATGGGTTTAGTGCTTATTGGTAAGCTTTAGGGTGATTGGGAACTGACTTGGAAGCTTAAGTTCCTAACCAAAGCATTGGACCTTTGTGAGTTCATCTTTTTTACTTTTTGCTTAAACTTATGCTTTGCTTAATAATCTGCATTTTATGCTTATCTTTGTCTTAATTCTTCTTAATTTGTCTTCTAGATGCATAAAATATTTAGTTTAATGATTCTCATGAACTGTTTTATCTTTAAAATGTGTTTTAAAATTTTAAGGGGGTGTTTGGGTTAACCACTGTTTTTGGTATAAATCATGTTTTGGTCATTCAAAGTCGACAAATCCAACTTCAAATAATTAAATATCAATGTTTAAGCAAGTTTTTACAAGTTTGATTCAAGTTTTTCAAGGTTTTCATGTTTTTATAACTATGAGTTTAATCTGTGGACTTTTTATGAATTTTAGGTGCATAATCTTTGATTTTAAGTTTTGGTGGTGTTTAATAGTTGTTACATGTTCAAAATGGTTTAATATTTGCTTACAAAATTTGGTATTCAAGTTATAGTTACTGTTTCATTGGCTTTGAAGGATTTTGCCTAAGTCTGTATGCATATTTTTAGTCCTCTTAAGACAGATTTTTGAGATATGGATTTAAGGCTTGATTTTAGTTAGAAACTATTTAAGTGTGATGATTTGAGCTTCATAAAAGTTTAGATTTCTTTTGTTTTAAAGGTTGCATCTTAGTTCAGGCCCTTTAAACATTCTAGTCCAAAAACAGTTATGATATTCATTAGGTTTAGTTCAAAAGTTACTTTCGGATCTTCGATTTAAGCAAGTGAGAAAGTGTTTTAGGTTGTGATTTTTGAGAGTTAAGCTTTTTAGAGTATGAACTTTAGCTGTGTAAGCTTAATGAGGTCTTAGGGGCTTATTAGATAAGCCAAAAGTAGGGCTGCAATAAGTACCTTGGGACAACAAAGCCAAAAAGGCTTATGTGAACAGTTTTCTTTGAAGCTTGATTTCTTGCATTCAATATGTGTTAATGTTTGTGTTTATGGCTTAATTTCATAGTTTAATTGGTGATCTTAGTATGTTTAGAGTTTTGTATCTTAATATGTAGTGTAGCTTAGTTAAAATTGCTTTTAAAAGTTGCTCAAAAAATCTGTTTTGTATTTAAGTCTAAGCCTGCTAGTTCATGTCCTAATCTGTTAGCTTTTTCAAGCTTAATTCTGTGGCTTATTTAGTTTAGTTAATGCTTAGATTAGCTTATTAGGTGTTATGGTTTGTCTGTTTTAGCTTATTCCTGTTTCCCTTAGCTTATTTAGCCTTATAAATAGCTTAATTGTTTTCCCTTTTAGTCCTTAGTGTAAAAAAACCAATACTGTCAGCTTATTTTTGCTTTTTCCAGCTTATTTTTAAGTCTTACAAAAAGTGTTTTTTTTAAGTTGCTTATTCTTGCCTGTTTTATAAGTTTTAAAAAAAAGAAAATTAAAAAATGTTTGATAAAAAGGAGAGGCCATGGGGGTCGAACCCATGACCTCCCCTTTCACACACACACGTCCCACACTAAACACACACTAACCATCAGCACCAGTAGGGCCATCTGGCTTCTACTCACACAATTTATTATATAACCCCTTTTTCACACAATTTATTTTCGGCTTATTCCAATAAGCTGGCAACTTCATTTTATTTTTCATAGGTCCTGCTCACTGTTAGCTACTTTTTGTAATTTTTTTTTAGAATTTTTTTAAATCGTTTAGTATTTTTTATATTTAATTTTTGTTAAAATCGTTTTTGATTCATAAAAAATTATTAAAAATTAAAAAAATATAATTCTTTTTTTTTAAATTTGCTTTTATCGTTTAGGACTTAGGAAAATTAAATTTGCTTTCATAGGGTAAAATTTGTAAAATTTGATTTTTTTTAAAGAACGGGTTTCGATCCCGTTCTCGTTTTCTTTGCGTTTTTAACTTTAGATGCTTTTGTTTTTGGTTTAGTTTTCTTAGTTCTTGCATTTTAGTCAATTAGGATTTATTAAAAGTTAAAAAAATCATTTTAGGTTTAAATTTTGATAATTTAGTTTTTTTAAGTCGCGTTTTTACGTCCCATTTTCATTTTTAATTTCGTAATTGCTTTCGTTTTAGTGTAGGTTGCCTTTTAATTGATTTTTCCCGTAGAGTTAGAAAACCCAAATCCAAAATCTTGTTTTATTCAAACATCAAATGTCAAACCGACTCTCGACTTTCCATTGCAGTCCTCGTTGGGGATAAACGACCCGGGAATATCATATACTACTCGGATTTCATTGATTTTCTTTCTTTAAACCTTTTCAAGGGACACTTGATTAGGGTTGGTTAATATAAGTAGTATATTATTATATATTATTTATACGTACCTAAAGTAAGGGATCAATTTTTGGCACCGTTGCCGGGGAGGAGTGTATGCGATTGTCGTCGCGTTTGACAATTAGTGCTTCGAAGATCCTTTCGTGTGAAGTTATTTTCTTTATAAAAATATAAAAATACAAAAATATTTTTTATTTTCTTTTTTTAGTATAAAAGAAACAAGAAAAATCAAAAATACAAAATCATTGTCTTTAATAAAGAATAAAAAAACAACCATCAATATAATGCTTTCAACTAAAGCATTATCATAATAAGTTCCCAACAAAAGATTAAAATTTGCCTTTTTTGTCACTTGCGAGGTACGGCTTACCTTTAATTGATTTAAAAAACTACAAGAGGGGTATAAGGAGGGTTGTTCCGAGGAACTACGACCCAAAAGGAGAAGGATTTTAATAGCTTCGCGCTTTCCCGCTCCTCCGCTCCTTTGTGCGTTTTTCTTTTAAAGAGCTACCGTGAAGCTTATTGATTAATTGGTTTAATTTGTCTTATCTAATTTTGTCCATTAATAAAATGAATTGTTTAAAAAACCTAAAAACCCAAAAATAATCTTCTTTTTCTTCTTATCCATTTAATTATTTTTTTAACCCTCTATATTGTTTAATTCTTATGGCGTCACTCTTCACGTTTAAACAGTGTTCGTCTTGTGGAGCTTTGCACAATAAATCATGTGCTTGTTCTAAAGGGGGTTTCGTTGGCAAGTTTGTTCGTGATCCTAATAAAACACCCGAATCGTCTCAACGACCCCCTCATAATTGTCCCAATTGTGGAGACCCGGTTGATGGTCTATATTGTCGACAATGTGCTCTATTACGAAAGAAATTGAGGGAAATTTTTGATGAAAATGAATTTTTCCAAGACCTTCTAAACCATTTCGAGTCATCCAACAACAAAACTAATGTTGTTAATTTGCCTCAAGAGCCATTCGTCTTCAATCAAGACCCCGATGAAAATTCTTCACAAAGTCCTCCACATATCGACCACCATTGTTGTTACGAGTGTGGTGAGCCGTTAGACGATATCTTTTGTCAACGATGTACTTGCAAGTCTTGTGGGAGCGGTGCTCATTATGGCTATAATTGTCCACCAAAGTTTCGATTATCTCTAATCTAGAACCATGCAACAATCAAACCATTGATGAGCTCCCACAATCTTTGCCAAGTTTTGATCCTACATGCGACTCTAGAGATTCATTCACTTATGATTCCAATCTTAATTTTGTGGATGATTCTTCTAACCGACCTCCACCACCCCCGACGTATTCTTATGAGTTTTGTAGGGATGATGCTTATTATGGTCTTGATTATCCACCTCAAGTTTTGTTTATCTATAATCCGGAACCGTCTTACAATCAAGACTTTAATTTCCCACAAAATTTTCAAAGTTTTCAAAAACAATATATTTGTTGTACCCGCTGTGGGGGTCCTCACGAGACTTTTCAATGTCAACAAGTGATCTTCTACGAACCTTATTGTGAAAATTGCGGAGGTCCTCACGAGACTTTTCAATGTCAACCGATGAATTATTACGAACCTAATCCGTGTTATGATTCTAATTATTTTCGTTTTGACCAATTTGAACCCCCACAGCATCTCGTCATTCATCAACCGATTCGTGAGAAAACTTGTGCTGAATTGCTAGCAGAGGAACGGGCGGCTAACATTAATCAACCTCCTCAAGAAACAAGTTTGGAATTTTTGCAAGATAACAGAAACCTAATTAACTCTGTGAAAACTTTCTTAGGAAAGTTTAGACGATCTTCTTTTTATGAAACGCCAAAGGTTATATCACTAGCATGGGAGACAATTCTTGAAATTGAGCATGCTTTTGAAGATAAGCAATATCAACCGGAGGGAATTCTAGAGTTGTTTCATAAACTTCATAATGATGTGCAAAATATTCATGAGGAGTTGGCTGAGTATATTAATACTCAGAGTTGGAATCGTCCTATCGTCTACTATGATGATGATGACGAGGACTATAACATTGTAATCACACCCATTTTATCAACCGAGGAGCCTGTTAACTCTCTTATAATGGAGGATAAGCATCTCGACACTATTCCGGCAATGGAATCGGACAAAGTAATAAAGTCTAGTGTTGAGATCCTTGTCCCAATCCCAAGTGAGTCGAATTGAAGAACGTAAATGTTGGTATTGCTGTTTAAATGAAGTGCGAAGGTTGCAAACTTCTAAGTTCGTTGAAGTAGTATGCTTATCCTAAGTATGGGGAAAATCAAGTTTCCCCCAAGATAAAGTGAAATAAGGCAAAAATAAATCCATCGGTAAAAAAAGAGAAAAAGAGAATGATGTGAAGAAATAGTTGGTTACATTACGGATAAGGTTGTTTATGATTTTATTACAAACTTTTTTAACAAATAATAAATAATATCACTAAATAAATTACCTATTTTGATGTTTATGTTTGGTGCTTACGCCATGTCGGTGAAGTTTAGTTTCCTGTACAAGCCTATGGTAATTTGAACATCTCATGACTGAGCGTATGAGTGACTTCCGTTTACTATCCATTTTACTAAATTGAGCGAGTGTGAAAAGAATCCTATCTATAAAAATTCGTGAGTTTCTTTGTCACGTTATCTATGCTTGTGATCATTAATTTGTTTTGTTAAAACGAAATACCTTTCGCTTTGATTGCTTGAGGACAAGCAATAAGCTAAGTATGGGGGGATTTGATAAAGCTCCAAATATACATAAAATATCCCTTAAAACTACATGAAATATATATATGTTAACGCATGAAATATTACAAAGTTTAGTTGTTTGTTGTGCAATATTCATTTCAGGACCAAGAATGAAGAAAATGACTAAACGTGCAAATAAATTCCGTCAAATGCACTAACGGTCGTTATAAGAAGAATCTAGAAGAGAATCTAAGGAAGATTTAATGAACGAGGCAAAAGTGCGGTGCACAATTCTTTTTGTGCGGCGTACTTCATAGCAAAGTAAATGCAAATTAATTATACACCAAGTACGGCGTACAATTTCTCAAGTGCGGCGCACTTCACCTGCAGTTACTCAAAAATCATTATGAAGATAATTATTGTGCAACCTTTGGCTTGCCACTTCCCACAACTGAAGTCTCATCCTTCAACTATAAATAGAGGACGAAATTTGCATCTCAAATCATCAAAATCATCACTTCTCAATCACATTACACTTTATTTTATAGTTAGGAATTAGTTCTAGTGGAATTGTTGAAAGATCACTTTATTCTTCATCACATTCCAGGTTATGAGGATACTATTTGATCTCAGAAGGTTGTGCTAAGGAGTTGTTATAGTTTGGAGTTGAATTTCTGGGTTATTAGTATCATTGTTCGAAGTAAAACTCTTGAAAATCAATATAATTTGCTTTAGAATCGTTATAAACATGTTTCTCTCCTTGAATGTTATGTTTTTTGAATCTAACATGCTTATTATGTGTTTTACCTCCATGAATATGGAGTAGTTTATTCATGTTTATTTGGGATTTATGGAGTAACATGGATTAATTTGGGATGACTAATGATATTTGGTTAAGTGATAAATATGAACTTGATATTTAGATATTTGGATTATCGATCATCATTTGATCGCTCACTTAGTTCGGGAATAGGTCAAAAGGCTCCGACTTTGTGTTTGATTCCTAGTTGTTTGTCTATGACAACTTGGTATTAGCCTCGTGGGGATTAGCTAATAAAATGATCATCATACCAAATATATGAATGTTTAATGCTCAACCTCATGTCTAACGAACTTGGTTAAGAAAGTTCATATTTGTTATTTCCAAACATGAACTAATCTTAAAGCATTTTTAATAATTAAGATTAAAGGACAAAAGGATTCTTGTTATGTTAAATAGACAATCTCTTGATTAAACTACCTGTTCATTCTTTTGATTATACTAAATTTCATAAACTTATCATCATCCTGAGTTATCCTCCATTACTCTTGTCTCCCAAATAAACATTGTTTTATTATCTTGAAGTTGTGTTATCAATTATCTTTAGATCGTGACAGTCTATAGATATACCTTTTCGTAATATAATCGACCCTTTCTAAGAATTACCAATCCCGTGGAACGACCTGGTCTTACCCTAAACCTATACTATAAATGGGGGTTTATACTTTACCCATGTGTTAGTTGGAAATCGGATAAAACTAGAATTATAAATTTAAAGCTTTTATAACACATCACCTTCAGCACATTTTTGATCAAAAAGAATTAAATATGCGTCAGAGACAATGGATAGAACTTTTTAGCGATTATGATAGTGAGATTTGCTACCACCCAGGTAAAGCGAACGTAGTAGCTGGTGCATTGAGTAGGAAAGAACGGATGAAACCGAGACGAGCTCGATCTATGAGCATAACAATTCACTCTAACATTAAGGCTAGGATACTGGAAGCTCAGAGCGAAGCTTCTAAGGGCGCCAATACTCTAGCAGAAATGTTGAAAGGATTGGACAAACAGTTTGAGAGAAAAGAAGATAGCGGATTATATCTTGCTGAACGAATTTGGGTGCCAATTTATGGCAATTTGAGAACTTTGATAATGAATGAAGCCAATGCTACAAGGTATTTTGTACATCCTGGAGCAGACAAGATGTACTATGATCTACGAGACTTATATTGGTGGCCAAAATGAACAAGGATATTACTTTGTATGTTAGCAAGTGTTTGACTTGCTCTAAAGTCGAAGCAGAACACCAGAAACCCCCAAGATTGCTTCATCAACTAGAGATTCCTGAGTGGAAGTGGGAGAGGATCACCATAGATTTCATAACTAAGGTACTGAGAACTAACAACGGACATGACGCGATATGGGTCATCGTCGATCGACTGACCAAATCTGCGCATCTCTTAGATATCCATGAAGACTAAAAATAGAAAGGTTTGCAAGGTTGTACATCGATGAGATCGTAGCAAGGCACGGTGTGCATGTGTCAATTATATCTGATCGTGATAGTCGTTTCACATCACGATTTTAGCAATCGCTACAGAAAGCATTGGGAATGAGACTGGATATGAGTATCGCTTACCATCCATAGACTGATGGTCAAAGTGAGTGTACCATTCAAACTATGGAAGATATGCTTAGAGCATGTGCAATCTACTTTGGAGGAAATTAGGATACCCATCTGCCACTAGTCGAATTCTCATACAACAATAGTTACCACTCGAGCATGAAGTGTTCCCCCATTTGAAGCATTAAATGTGAGGAGATGTCAAACGCCCATAGCTTGGGCAGAAGTAGGAGAAAGTAAGCTAATTGGACCGAAAATTATCCAGGAGACCACCGACAAGATTGTTCAAATTTAGGAAAGATTGAAGGCTCCACGTGATCGCCAGAAGAGATATGCCGACAATCGACAAAAGCCGTTAGAGTTCAGTTTCGGTGATAAAGTACTACTCAAAGTATCGCCCTGGAAAGGCGTAGTACGTTTTGGCAAGAGAAGTAAGCTTTCACCAAGATACGTAAGACCGTTCGAGATTGTCGAGCGAGTTGGTCCTGTAGCTTATCGATTGCGCTTACCATAAGAACTTGTAGGCATTCACGACACGTTTCACATGTCGAACCTGAAGAAATGCTTGGCCGATGTAAATTTGCACGTACCGCTAGAAGAGATCAAGATCGACAAAGGACTACGCTTCATTGAAGAACCTACCGAGAGGTCAAGAAGCTGAAACAAAGTAAGATTCCCATCGTGAAGATTCACTAAAATTCCCGACGAGGACCAGAATTTACTTGGTAACGAGAGGACGAGATGAAGCGCAAGTATCCGCAACTATTCGCGAGGGCTAAACCTTAAGACGGACGAATGGAACTTCGGGACGCAATTCCTTTTGACGGGGGATAACTGTGACATCCGTCTATGTTTGAGGTCAGTAACCGAAAGCAAACGTATGATAATCGACTCCTTTATTTATTTATGGAATCATTTTTCGGATTTAAGATAACTATTTATCCCGAGCTTTAATGTTAATTTCTACATTTTATAGAATTTATTTTATTACTTTAGTCGATTTTTAATAAAATCGTCGATTTTAATTATTCGCGAGTTATGCTTTGGATAATTATCCGTTTTAACAATCGAGAAATCAACAACTCCATATCTTAAGCTTCGAGAGCTTATTTATTTTATTTAAGTATTTTTCGACTTTTTCCTTGTTTTTGCCGAAACCGCGTCAAAATAGTATTTTTACGTTTAATAACAAGTAAATAGATGCTTAAGCCCAAAAATTTGTGTAGTCTAAATTTGATAAAAAAATTACCAAGCCCATCCCCCTTTTTCCCCCTCCTAACTGGCTGCATAAGCCCAAACTAAACATCCCTTTTAAATTTTCTTAAAGTGTCAATACAAACAAGAAATAGTCCCATATATATATATATATATATATATATATATATGATAAAATATATATAGTATAAATATTTATATATATATATATATATATATATATATATATATATATATAATACACTTCCTTTAATAAAAATCATAACACAAGTTTAGTTTAAAAAAATATACCGTGTCCCTCTCCCTCTCTTTCGTTCGACGAGCAGACACCAAAAACCACCACCACCATCACTTTAAAATCTTGCAATCACTCCGATTCAATCCTAAATTAATCCTAATCTAAATCTCATCATTCCACATAACCTTTAAACCACCATGCATGATTTTTCTCAAGTTTTTGATTTTCTTGATTTTTTTATTTTGAAGGGTTTTTATCTAATTGAGTGTAATTGGTGTTACAAATGTTTGATTTTAAGTGTGTATGCAAGATTTGGAGTAACAAAAAAATCAAGTTAGGATTTTCTTTTGAGGTTGTTAGGGTTTCGGCAAGGGATCAAACCCAAGAAGGTTTGATTGTTTTGATTGTTGCTTGCATTCCTAGTGTTTGTAAGTATTTTTGCTACCTTTTCATGTTGATTTAAATATATGTTCTATGCATGTGTTAGATCTTGTATTGTGAATCCATTGATTGTGGTGCATATCACGTTTTGAGGTTTATTGATGGTTTGGGATGACTAGTTATGGGGCTAGGCTAGTTTAGGAGCGTTGGCGATGTTCGTGACGCGTGAAATTGAAGTTTTGAAGTGGTTGAAAGATACTCAAATAGGACAGAAAATTAGAGTGTCGAGTTGGGCTAATCAAAATTTTTTAAACTTAATTTGGCCTAGGAATTATGTTAGAGGATGTTCTCCCAGTCGTTTCGATATAAAATTTGGCTTCTAACTCTTAATAACTAACGTTTTACGGCCGATTGAAGTTGCGAAAAATGTTAAACATAAAATCAGCACTTAATAAAAATGTTAGTTTTCATTATAAATTTACAGGGGTATTATCGTCATTTTTTGTCGAGTTTTGGGTCTCGAGTAAAACTAAAAAGTTGTTTATAATGCCGTTTTACATTTTCGCGAGGATATCTAAGTCTAAAAACGCATATTAACGAGTTAAAAAGCTTAAAAATAGATACTAAATTATTTTAAGAAAAATATGATTTGTGCATAATTTTGTAAGAGTATTTTCATCATGTTCGGTCGAGTTTTGGGTCACAGGTATAACTGAAAAGTTGTCCGAAATGTCGTTTTATCTCTAAGCTAGTATACCTCATAATTAATAACGCATTTTGACGGGTCGTTTTGACGGATCAAACTTGAGAATATTTATATTAAAAAGTCAAGGTAGGCGAAATTTTTAAGAATGGTTAATTATTATAAAAGAAATAGGTTAGGCGTAAAATACTTTAACAAAGAAAAACTATATTTGCAACTAATAAATTATATATACACTTTCGTTCGTGTCTAGAAGTCTTAATCTTTAAAATGGGTAATCTTCATTAAAAATATAAAGTTAGTCGGAATGGGTTAAAATGGAATGTAATTTTATGGCGAAACATTTAGTGAGTATAAAAATATGTAAGTTTGGCGCACGCATGAATTCTACAATATAAGATTTCATTTAAGTCGGAATACATACATATATATATATATATATATATATATATATATATATATATATATATATATATATATATATATATATATATTTACATACTTATGCAAAAATTTGCATTTTCTTATTAATTATAGCGTCCTAATACACGGACCACTATCATTAAAGGTCGCGGTTGAGATCGTCGTCGCCATTTTTTCTTTGTTGATTTCTCCTTCGGTACTTCTATTTACGGTGAGTTTCTCATAGCCCCTCTTTTACCGTTTTTATCGATTATGGGGTGGAAAGCATGATGTGTTGTATTTAAATTGTTATGCTCGTACTTTTATGTGTTAAACTATCGAGCATACTCGAACTTGATTTGAACTTGGAAAACATGGTGAACTTGAACTTGAACTTGATATGTATGTTGTTGTATGCTTGGAACTCGCCACTACTTTTAGCTCATTATATCCCCCTCAACGGGATTGAGACGTTAGTACATATGGATAAGGCTCTTAGGAGATTAGCCCCTCCCCACTCCCACCATAACGGTGTGCATAGTACTAGAACATAAAACTTGTGTTATGACGCTTGTCGAACTTGCAACTTGTTTCGAGTGTAGGATTGGTACACGAGATGTTTGGACGTTAGAACGGTTAGGCTGAATGCGTTTAAGTAGTGCCTCGCATAAACACTATAGCATACATGTATGTTGATTTGATTTTGTGTCACGTTACTTTAGGTAACGGGGACTGTCTTGGAGATTTCTTATAAAGTGTTACGTTACTATATGTAACGGGATCTATTTTAAAAACTTGAGTTGTTTTGGAAACTTGACTTATTTTTGGTAACTTGCCATTGAGTTGGCAAACTATTATCAGACATTCCACTTTTTTTTCTAAAACTATAATTTGTGTACATAATCCTGTGAGCTCACCAACTATTTCAATATTTGACCGTTTTTATCATGCTTTTCAGGTGACATTCCTAAAGAGGAAACTTAGTGCACTGCATTTGGACATGTTCAAGATGTCTACTTTCTTTCAAGTTATTGTCTTTTGGGTGATCAATGTTCGAAAGAAAAACAACTATGTTTACTTTTGTACTTTTTAAACTTGTACATGGAAATGTTGAAATTCGGATAATTTTCTTTTATCTTAATTCATGTATGGTGTTTTATCTATCATCTTGTGTGATGTTTATTGATCTGTTCCACCTCGCGTTTCCGCTTTGGCGGGGTGTGAAATTTTGTTATATTTTTAAGGGAAAAACGGTTTCATAAAATTTGACATCCCTTGAAAATAAGGTAGTTTTTGACTCAAGACTAAATAATTTTTACCCTTTTTGAAGTTTAAATAACTGATAAGAACACATTTTTTAGACCTACTGTTAAATTTATCGCCATTATTTAAGGTGGTAGCATAACATAAGCAACCATAAACCCTAAAGTGAGAGAGTGTGTAATTTCTCCCATTCACATAGGAGTAAGGAGATTGACCAGCTAAGATGGATGAGGGTAGCATGTTAATCAGATACACAACAGTTAGAATGCAATCAGACCAAAGGTAAATGGGTAAACCTCCCTGAAACATAAGAGACCTAGCCATATTGAGGAGGTGTTTGTGTCTTCTTTCTACAATCATAATTTTATTGAGGGATGCAAGTCGTGGATTTTTGATAAATTATTCCTTTCTTGCAAAAATTTTACATATTGTTATTGACAAACTCACACCCATATCACTTTTAAATTTTTTTACTTTGACATCAAATTGATTTAGAAGAAGGTTGACAAAATGCTCAATACTAACAAAAACTTCATCTTTACTTTTAAGCATATATACCCATACAGCCTTGGAATAATCATCAACAATGGTAAGAAAGGACTTGTAATCTTATTTGCTAGTGACCTTATAGGGCCCCAGACATCCAGATGAAGGCCAATCTGGGTAGATTTATGGTCACTTAAGGGATAAGGTTCTCTGGTTTGTTTGGCCTTGTGGCACACATCACATAGAGTTACATATTGATTGTTATGATCAAGTTTAAGGTCATCCTTAAGTAACTGAAGAACTTGGTCAGTTGTGTGGCCAAGTCTGTTATGCCATAGGGCTTTAGACATATAAAAATTTAAAGATAAATTAGACAAAAATTTCCTACATGCAACATCGATCAAGTATAGGCTACCATTCATGTCACCAGTCCCTACTATCATATTTCTTTTCAAGTCTTGAATATAACACTTATTTTCATAAAAACCAACAAAGAATTTACTATCTCTAGCAAGTCTATGGACAGCCAACAGGTCCATATTGTATTCAGGGACAACAAGAACATTAAACAAAGTGAGAAAATCATTAAGTTTTAAATCCCCAATTTCAACAATCTTAGCTTTGGTGACATCAAGGTGACCAGTAGTTAGACCAAGGTTGAACACATCAACAACATTGATTAAAAATTTAGCAGAGACAGTTAGGTGTTGATTTGTATCAGAGTCTACAACCCAACCAATGCTTATATTGCCCGATAAAAAGTTGAATTTGCCATTTAAGTATTTTTCAAAGTTCATATTAAATTTGACACTTCCATTAAAAAGGTACGTGCCATACTAGGAACAGAGCTGGAGACAGATTTGTCATCAAAGCATCTGTTCATTTAAGAAAGACATAATCGGGGCAGTGCTGGGATTTGGATCAGAAATAACATTATTGACAATATACTTATTTGCATATTGATTTCCATGTTTCTTGTAGTTGGGAGGGTATTCAACAAGATCAAAACATCTATCAACAGTGTTATCAACCTTATAACAATGAGTGGACTTAAGATTTAGGCTAGGTCTTGTTTTAACATAATTTTTATTATTCTCATTTCCTTTTTTAAAAGAATTTTTGTTAGCAAACCCTTTAGCAGCAAATGCAGTTGCAGAGGGTGCTTTTGATGCACTACCCACAAAAGTCACATTCCTATGGGACTCCTCTCTTGAGACAACTGCAAAAAGAAGATTTCATAAGAGGGAGAGGATCCCATGTGAGAATGTTACTTCTAATGGGCTGATAAACATCATCTAAACCCGTAAGAAATTGCATAAGTTTGATTTGATTAGCAAGATTTTCATAATGTTTGGCAGCTTCACAAGTACCAGTAGGAAGACTAACCATGGCATCAACATTTTCCATATAGTATTTAGGTTATGATAATATTTAGATAGAGAGGACCCATTTTGATTCAAACAGTTAATGTATTTATGAAGATTAAAAATCACAGATCCATCAGCTTTATCATAAGTGTCTTTTAGATCAGTCTACATATCAAAAGTAGTTCTAGAATAAATCTGACCAATATATAATTCATCACTAACAGAGTTTAAAATCGAAGTAACAACTATAAAATTGCACAAGTCCCACTAGTTAGCAAGAGCAGGTTTATTAGATTTTCTTTTAATAAAACCTATTTTGCTTTTATTTCTTAAGGAAAGTTTCATAGCACAACTCCACATATTGTAATTATCAGTTCTGTTTAACTTAAAATTAATTAGAAGGTGTCACACCCATAAAATATAGTAGCGGAATGGTGATCGGGGAGTGCTTCATAGCACAAATAAACTCAAGAATATAAAGAACGACCTCTAAATGAGTCGTTTAAAAAGATGTTCATTGATACATTTATGTAAAACAATTTTTCAAGAAGGTACAATCCATAATTTCAACACAAAAGGATAAATTGTTTGAAAGACAATCAAATGAACATAGTTATGTAGGAAAAGACTTCGAAGATGCGACCCCAACAAGCTAGCCATGCAAGTTATTGACCTGAAAAAATACATGCTAAAACATCAACATAAAGTTGGTGAGATCATAGGTTTAAATTAGTATAAGAGTAGACCACAAGATTTCCAAGTGTATGTGACTATTATAACGAATGCAATATCACACAAAAAGTATTACAAATGCACTAAGCTCATGACACCGAAGTGTTAACCAAAGTTCTAGTTGTTACAAGTTTGACCCAAGTAGATGCATAACCATACACCTACAATTCCTCAAATGAAAATGCGTCAGTATAGATCGATTAAAGTTGTCTATTGAGAGCTACCAACCCTCGGACAAGGAGTTGAATCCCAAATAGATCTATTCACAACATTCGCGCTTACACAAAGTAATTAACGATTCATGATAACGGGGACTTTATGGCAATAGGGAACCTTAGGCATTTTGTAAAAGGTTAAAGTACTTATGTCTGTAAGTAAAAGTAAGCATAATATTCTCACACCAAGTATTTTAAAACAAGTAAAAAGTGGGGCTTTGAAACTCACCTTAAACAAAATGTATTTCCGGAGTAGTTCGAATTTAAAAGTAACAAGTATCCTAACCGCAACCTACCTAAATTATAAGGCGCTTTACAACATGAAGTGAACTAAATTTTTAGAAATTCAGAAAGTGTTGATCATTAATGAGATCTCTCCGATCGTTCCTTACGGAGAGATTGTTAGGAATTCAGTTTTAGTGAAGTGACGATCATTATCGATCTCACGAGTCTGGTAATAGTTAACAGTATATTAAGCGTGTAAAAGTTATAGACCCGACCCATGGAAGCCCAAGTAAGGCCCAACCCGAGGTCTAGTGACTATATAAGGATCCCTCTCTACACATAGAGAGGGTGCGAGTGTGTGTTAGGAAAAGTGTAAACTCTCTCCTTTTCCTTATGAAATAGAAAAGTATTATCCAAACATCTTCACCAATCCTTCTTCCTTATATTCTCTTCTATTATTTTTTAATGTGTGATTATTGAATATTCTGTAATTGTCGTTCTGGAGTAGTTCGAGATTAAAAGTAACAACTATCCTAACTGCAACATACTTAAATTATAAGGCGCTTTAGGTTTACAACATGAAGTGAACTAAATGTACATGAGTTTTATAAATATTTTTATCACCCATATATACTTCTGTCTAAGGTTTACCAAGTTCAAAAATATGATTTAAATCAAGTTTACTATGTATTTTAACTTAGAAAATATGATCAGTTTTTTTGGGCAAAAAATACTTTCAACTTCTCGAGTTCATGACTCTTTTATTTTCTACTGAAACAAGGAAATTAAAAAGCCTAGGTTGAATGTTTTTAACTTATCTTTCCAAAAATGTAATCCTCACAACATGAATCAAAGTTTAAAGGGTCCATATGTGTCTTACAAGACACGAAGGTCCACTGTTTTTTGGACATAATGTTTTAGCGGTTTTGTTTTTGCCATAACTAACTCAATATATATCCTTTAGTATTGATTAAACTTGTTGAGTTTAAGTTAAAGTCAAAGCTACAAAAAGTTCAAAAGGCTCAACATGCCAAACTACTCTTAAGGTGCTCAATCATTCGTGTAAAGTTTAGGATGCAGTTTTGGATACTTTCTCTTGTACCAATTTCAAAATATAATAATACAAATCCTAAATTCATGAAATTCATAATGGAACTACCTAAGACATAGTATTAAGTTGTGAGATCAATAAATGTGTCATAAGTGTTTTTAAAGTGGTGTTTTCATGTGCACAAGTTGATATAAAATTCTGCTCAAATTAGGGTTTTCATAAACATGTTTAATTAAGGTTTTTACACAAGTATATAGTGGTGATATGAAAATGATGAGGTGTAGTTTTATACACTTTTTTGGGGTCATTTTACCCTTATAATCATGCAATTATGTCTAAAATATGCGCTTAATCATTTCTTTTTGCATTTTTAGCGCTTGGAAGACATTTAGAGGAAATACACGTGACTTGAGCTTAATTTTGGAAGGAACCGGACAAGATGACAATTTGGCTTGAAGACGGATTGAAGAATCAAGATCAGAGTGTGGAGACAGCGTTTGGAAAGCTTGTGATGCCGTTTGAAAGTCATAGCGATGACGTTTGGAAATTTGTGACGTCGTCTGAATCAGCCGTCATAAAAGAAGCCCTAGAAACCCTAGTGAGCGACGATGTCTAGAATAATTATGACGTTGTCACGGACCGAAAGTCTATATATACAAACTCAATTTTACGTTTTTCATATGCATTCTTACATAAAATTAAGGTTAGAGTTTGTGGGAGGTCGACTTGTACCAGATTTTGGGAATATTTTAGGGTTTCCCAACCCTTCTATATCATCCCTAATTGCTTGATCCAATATAGTAAAGTTTTTTTATCCATTATCTTTCAATATGTCTTATTATTTGATTGATATTTGTGCTTCCTCTATCTTAAACATGCTAGGCTAGATCCTTTAGTTGTTTGCTTATGATTGCATGTGAATTGATATGTAGATCTTAATTATATTGCTTCTTGTTGTTGTGTGTGCATGTTCAGACTCTAGAACCCTAGTTACTTAATTGTATCGAAGATCTAGAGAAGCATGCTTATGTAGAAAGGATTCCGTAGGTAATAGTCTTCATACTACCTTACCCATATGTGGATGATCCCCTTTAAGTATTTTAATGCGCGTATATCTCCCTAGAGGCCATGTAATAGTCTTCATACTACCTTGCATGTGTGTTGCCCTAGCAAGTTATCACGTAGACGGTGTTTTCGTGTAATTCGTCATGCTTCTCGGAAATACTTACATATACATCACAAGTGTGACAAGGCAATAGAGTTAGGAAAAGCATATCAAGGATCATGCATGATTAAGTAAACACTAATCCCTTATCATACGAATTCTTATCATTAGATTTGTTTAATTAATTAGATATTAGTTTTGAAACAAATCTCTTTAAAAACCGAGATCTTACTTGCTTTTATAAAATATAAAAATACAAAAATAATCTTCTTTCAATCTCCTAGATCTTAGTTATATTTAGTTTGGACTTTCACAGTGCTATTCCCCTAGAGAACGATAACAACCCCCGTGTGTTGCCTATACTACAATACAACGGTTAGGTACACTGCCTAGGGTGTTGTAAAACTGAAGTGGGATTTACAACGCTCATCAAAGTTTTTGGCGCCACTGCCGAGGAATAGCGTATGTTCCGAATTTTATTTAGTTTAGATCTACTTGCTTGAATCATTTCAAGGGAGATTTTTATTTTCTTGTTATTAGCTTTCTTTTAGGCTATCTTTTCTTTGTATTTTTGTTCGTAAATCTTTTTCGTTAACCTTCATGGAAGGCGAAAATCCATGACGTACCTTAGGAGATTACTCTAAACCTAGCTATGAGGGCTATCGAAACACCATTGAGATCTTCGATGGGAAGAATGTGGTGCCTCTTTGATTTGACACCATTCGGTTGGTGCAAAACGGATGCTCATTCCACGGACTTTGGTCTGAGGATCAAAACCAACAACTTAAGGATTTTTTAAAAATAGTGGACTCACTTGACCTTAACGGTGACAATAGGGAAAGAACGCGTATGCGTTTATTTCAATTTTCCCTTTGAGATCAAGCTAGCAATTGGCTTGAACGTCTCCCCGTATGATCCATTTCCGCTTGAGAGGATCTTACTACTCGTTTCCTTGCTCAATTCTTCCCACCGGGAAGGACTTTTAAACTTCGCAACGACATCTTGATGTTCCAACAACACTAAGGTGAATCTCTATCCAAAGCATGGACTCGTTTCAAGGGCTTACTTCAACAAGTCCCTCATCATGGCATCGATCTTTGGCTCAAAATCCAAATTTTCTATGACCATGTCAACCCCATCACAAGGCGAACCATCAATCATGAGGCCGGTGGTAAGTTACGTGATTAAAATGATGAAGAATCATGGGCGTTATTGGAGGACCTCTCCCTCTATGACAATGAAATTTGGAAAGACCCACGAGACTTCGCTAAACCGATCAAGGCTATCTCTATGCCTCAAGATGTCCCGAGTACATCCGACCTTCGTCTCATCGAGCTCGAGAATCAAGTACACTACTTGATGGAAGCTCACCTTGCTCCTAATCAACCCATCCAAGTGAACAAAATCGCTTCTTCATGTGAGATTTGTGGTGGTCCTCACGACACTCAATATTGCATGGAAAATCCTGAGCAAGCTTTTGTTGAATATGCATCCTCACGTACTGATGAAGCGGGAGGTAAGTGATACACTTTTAAACCCGAGCAAATAAATCTTGGCGACACATACAACCCGTCATGAAAAAGTCACACAAACCTTAGGTGGAGACAACCCCAAAATTCCTAAAATAATTTTTCAAACCCACCTAATTGGTTCCAATTAAACAATTCATACCCGAACCGGTCCTTCAACAACAATTCCTAAAATTTTAACCAATCAAATCTTAAAGGATTAATGTCCAATTTCATGGCATCTCAAGACGCTAAGATATCTAGGTTTGAAGCCGATTTCAAACAATACCAAACTGAGATGACTAATAAATTGTATACATTCTTGAAGGCATTCAATGACCAAATGATGGGAGCACTCCCAAGTGACACGATAAAGAACCCGAATTCAACCTCGTTTACTCTTTCTTATACAACGGGGGACCCTCAAAGTTCCTCCAACTCTTTCAAATCGGTCAATGCCATCCAAAC
>BQNB010050260.1:0-41593 GCA_026074375.1 Tanacetum coccineum | reverse complement strand
GTTATTCTTCACCCAATTTGTAATTTCAGCCCTTGTCTTGTTATTCTAGTAATACATCTTGAGGTTTGGCAATTTTAGTCCCTCAAGTTGTATTTTCTTCAATTGGTTGACTTTTGACTTTGGCTTTGGTTTGACTTTGGCTTTCTTTTTGTCCTACTCTTGAATATCCGTTTCCTGCACAATACAATTGCAAAACATACAAATACGATGTATTTTGGTACGTTTTTAGTCATTTAAGTCCGTTTTTAATGGAAAATGGTATGTGTAATTAAGCACATACCAGACGCCGTTGCGACTTCTTTTTCTATATATACCCACAGTTTTTAGGGTTTTTAAGTGTGTAACTTTTGGGATTCGAACCCTAGTTTTTGAAGACGAATTTGGATGCTACTTAGGCCATTTTTAGGGTGTTAAAACCCTCTTGTATCTTCCATTAACTCATGTTCTAATCAAGTGAGATCCTTTATCTTTTATCATTCAATATGTCTATGTGTTGTTTGATTGATTTATGTTCTTCACTTCCTTATAATATGTCTGGCTAGATCCATTAGTGTTTACTTATGATTGCATGAAACTTATTATGTAGATCTTTATTGTGTTGCTTCTTGTAATGGATGTGCGCGTTAGGCTTTAGAAAACTAGCCATAAAATATTAAATTGGCATAGACGTCTAGGGAAACGCGAGTGTGTAGAAAGGATACCATCGGTAACAGTCTTCATATTACCTTACCCATAATATGGTTGATCCCTCTTAAGTGTTTTAAATGCATGTGATGTACTCTTAGGGGCCTTGTAATAGTCTTCATACTACATTACTTGTACGTTGCCTTAATGAAATATTACATAGATGGCCGGTTCGTGTAATTCGTTCATGACTTAGGAAATACTTACACAGATCATTACAAGGGTGACAAAGCAACATAATCTGGAGAAACATAATAAAGAGTAATGCATAATTAAGTAAATATGTTTGTTTACCATATAATTATCACCAAAGTAGATTAGATTTATTTTATTATTATTAGTTTAATTAGTTAAAAACCAATCAACCTCTCAAACTATGATTTTTACTTGCTTTTATAAAAACATAAAAATACAAAAAGAATATTCTCTCAACCCCTTAGACCTCTGTTAGATCTTGTTCGAGCCTTCCCAACCTATTCCCCTAGAGAACGATATCAACCCCCGAGTCTTGCCTCACTACACTACAACGGTTAGGTGCTCTGCCTAGGGAGTTGTAAAACTTCTTGTTGAAGTCTAACGACAACCGCATCACACTTACTCAAAGACATGTCCCCTAGAGGATACTCCTTTATCCTCATTGGCTCCTTGTACCCACCACGTTCCACAAACCGGTGGCCCTAGAACCTGTTCCTCCTTTCTTTGTAACGCTCTTTAAAGATAGCTTCCACCCCTTTCCTAATTCGTACACCATCCGGGCCTGAAAAATAAGTAACCATATCAAAGTACGTCTGCAATTCAAAAGAAATAGTTATGCAATGAATATGGTTTAAAGATTTGACATAGTAGATTTAAGAGTAAAGCTCAACCATGATTTCTGGGCACAAAGTTGTATTGAACTGGTCAGGTACGAGATCCCAAGACTCGTAGTAAAAAGAAACGACTCATTCGATCTTGTTCCCAATCAAGCCCGTGAAATCGCGGTTGTTGGGCCTAACATGTTTAACATTGTTTTGATCAAGAAGGTCAAAACGAATGGGTAACAGTCACTTAATATTGGCCGCGAACTTTTTCTTTAGCTTTAGGTTTGAAACCTTCTTTCGAGCCTTATCATCTACAAATAAAAATTCAAATGAGTAAATTAACAATAACAGTAATTGAAATTCATGTAACAAATATTTATATACTAATAAAGTTCTATTGAGCTACATCCACACAAAAAACCTACAAAAATGTGTTGTTCATGTATGATTGGCTTTATCATAAAGAAGAGAGATAAAGTGTATCAACATAATAACAACACATTTTGTGGATGTTTTTTTGTGAATCTTTTGTGAATGTAGCAAAGCGCTTTTATAATTACTTACTCTTGCAGCCGGAGGTATTCTCCCATGGACGGTCACTGTCTAGGGGACCATTGTCCCCACCATGCCCTTTCGCAACAACCGTTGCCATCTATAAAAACAACTCAATAACAATTTCATATAAATTGAAGTTTAAAAAAAATGCAAGTGCTCGAACAAATTAAATAAGCAATTCGAAACACTAGACATAATTATAAAATCAACTTAATAACAATTTCATATAAACTGAAGCTCACAAATAAAAAATACAAGTACTCGAACAAATTTAATAATCAATTCGAAACACTAAACAACTTGATAACAAATTCACTCAAATTAGTCTCTTTAAAAATTATAATTTCAAATCACATTAGAACAATAAGTGACAATATGTTCATTATCAGAGTCTAAATCTTCACTATCATAATCACTACTAAGAACATGAGTAACATTATATTCATCATCATCAATAAAACCAGCATCGTCAACGAGAAAAGTATGATTAAAATGATCTTCCGTTGATGGACCAACTCCACTCAAGCTCCTACATGTTGGTGGGTGAAATGGGAAAAACAAACGTGTTATGGATATAAATAAAATCGGGTCAAGAAAAAACGGGTTCAATATTTGGGTAAAAAAACCCATTATACCGTGTTGATAATTAAGTAGAAGATTATTATAAAAGCCACGTATGATTTTTTTTGTTACGTTGTTTCGTGGTCACAAGAGGATTAATTTTCTCCCCATTGGATTCGAATCATTGATCTTCATTTTGAAATGCTAGTATTCTTACCGTTGGGTCACCTCTTGTGGTCATCATCATCTGCTAGATAACGGTAACATTACGTATTTCGTCTAAAATTTGAAAGTTTTTTAGAGATTCTAGTAATTGATAAAGTTTGTTACGTATTTTGATCATTTTCAACAATATGTTACGTATATTTAACTTCTCCGATACTATTACCTTGTTTAGCATGATGTAAGAGGGGTGTAATCATTTATGTTAACCTATAAAATATCTTAACTACTTATGTATAATTAAACTTGAAAGAGAAATGCTAGATCCACACCCATTTTACACATATAAATTTCACACCCATATGTGTCAAACAAATATAGGTAGTGGAAAAAGAAAGAGAATATTTGATAGAATATGATTGGTCCAAGTTACATGCCACATGTGCATGTGAAAGTTTTTATGTGAGTTGGGAGTGGATCTAGCATTGCTCAACTTGAAAACTTGAAGTTTAAAAAAAAAAAAAATTAATTATGGTCACACACAACATTACACAAAACACGTAACCAAATTGTCATTATTACTATATACCACTATAAAATTTTGTTTCTATGCACGGATAATCGTTTACTAAAACATAAAACATACAACGCTATCCTGCAAACACTTACGGCTCATAATCAAGGGGTTTGAGATGATTTTAGGTTCCTTTTTTGCAATTACATTATTAATATTGTTCTCACTACGATGTGTAAAGTTCTTTTTTTTTCAAATGTAACAACATACAGTGCGACATGAAATCACCACCAGCTCTGATCAGTAATCATACAACTCGAAATTCACTTGTAGAACACGTTCCATGAAAGTTCTATCATGAAACCTCCATGACTAGTTTTTGTTAGTATATGATTAGTCAAAGTTATTTATGTCATTCAAAGTTATTTATGTCAGTCAAATTAATGGTCATTATGTATTGGGCTCAAGCTCGTATTCTAGAATAGTCCGTACACTCCTATATATTGTATCAATTGTTTTGAGGAATACAAGACACAAATTATATCTCTAAACCCTTTCCTACATGGTATCACGAGGGTTTCTCAGATCCTAAAACAACTCGCTTCCGCTTGTTTGTAACCTTTTCAATCAGAGTTTCTGTTTTACCGATTGTTTCTCGGTGGTTACGTTTCTCGACTAAGCTTAGTAGACGCGTTTCTTGGCTAAGTTGAGCACTGTTTTACGAGTGCAGTTTCAGGCTCGGTGTTTTGTTTTGGTTTTCGCCAACGCCAAACCTCACACACTCGCTACTGTTTCACTGTTTCTTTTTGTTCAAAACCCTAACTACTTTGAGCCATAAAATCTACAAACCCTAAAAAACCTACAGAACCTACATTACTACCCACTGGTTGACGATCAAACATGAGCATAAACGACAACCACCTCCACACCGGCTCTTTCCTGATCGGATAAAACTCCATGCTTTGAATCATTTTAACCACTTTTGTTCCCGAAAAAACCTTGATGTCGCATGCGATTGAATTATTCCTAGGGGGTGTATTACTTTTCCCAGCTTATGTTCATGGTTATGGGATTTTGGATCTTTTGTTGGATCGGTTGCCTCTTTCCTTCCACTACGATCTACGGATCCCCACCTAAAGGATGCGGAATGGACCACAGATGATTTCATCATTAGGTCTTGGTCTATTCTCCACACTTGCTCCATCCTAAGGAAACGTTTTGGTTGATCTTAACCCTACCATGCCCAAGGATGCATATACTTTTATGAGGTTATTTTTTCATGACAACAAGTGCCCACGAGGCTATGGCTTTCGAAATAGCCGGAACTACGGCAACCTTGAAGCTTGGGGATTTATCTATTGACGGGTATTTTCAAAAGATAAAATCTATTGTTTCTGTTCTTAATGGTCTTGGTTCCCCTCTTAGCAATGATGATGTTGTTACTTTCGCGCTTGAGGGTTTACCTTTCACTTATGAAACGATCTCTACCGTTATTGTTAGTCGGGAACCCTTTCCCGATCTCAAACGTTTAGTTCCTTGTTGAACTACTAATTGAGTTGCGGCCTTAAAGTTAGGGTTTAATATACTATTGTTGATGCTACCTCGCTTCTACCCATTTGTTTTTATTGGCTAAATCCACACTCGTGCTCGGAGTGGTTCCTTTTTGGAAAAAGTTAACACCATACCAGTGTTGGCAGATTTGCTAAGGGTTTTGTCGGTTTGGTGATGTTGTAGTATCTTCACAATGGTGTTCACGGCAAGTCTACTTTGCTCCCTCTTACCTTGGGTTCGGCTTCAAGTGTACCGGGTGTGACACGCTCGGATTTGGATATGTTGCAATCCATGTTGGCTAAGTTTGGGTTAAATGCTCCTAATATTTCCACCCCCTCTCTCCAGTCGCTTCTACGGTTTCTGTCCCTCCTGGGTTTCAAAGTGTTTCGGCCCAATTATCTGCTCGCAAGCTCGTATGTAAGTCCCAGTTATTGCTTGGTTCTTTTGGGTTGTCCATATGGAATGGCTGGTTTTTCACACAGGGGGTTCAGTATCCGACGGGGTCACACAGCAGGAGGTTCCGATTATCAACAAAAGGGGGTTCAGACGTTTTGGTACACCGCAGGGTGTTACCTTGTACTTGGAACTTACAGGCCGCCAATTCAGTTTACGACAAGGGTTCAACAGCAGCAAGGGGGTTCTTTCCCTGGTTCAGTTTACTTGGGACAGTCACCTAGTATGCCTTTTCATCCGAGTTAGCTGTTTGTGTCTGGTTCACAAGGTTCGGGTCAAGCTACACTTTTTGCGAATTGCATTTAATACCACTATCTTCAAGAACGGCCTCCGCGCAACTTGGAACATGGACTACAGGTGCGAGTTCTCATCTTAATGAATTCTATACATTTCTTAGTAGTTATTCTTAATATGTGCATATTACCCTCTGTCTGCTGTTGGTGACGGGTGATTTATTCCCGTTACTAACTCTGGCCATAGTGTTTTGTATATCCATTTTCGTACTCTTCGTTTAAATAATGTTCTTAATCAATCCATATTTTCAAAACACTTGATTTCAGTTTCGTCAGTTTATCGTGATAATTATTGTAACGGTTGAGTATGACACTTTTGGCTTTTTGTGTAGGGATTTATAAATCGACGGGGTGATCATCGATGTATAGCAGGGTGAGTCTATCATGTTACGAAGCCCTCCACTATTACCTCATGCTTTTATTACCAGTCAGTATACGTGGCTGGCACCAACGATTGGACTCTCAGGAAGTGAAGTGGTTACGTCGTCTTGTGTCTAGTGATTCTATTTCTTGTTATAAAGAGAAATAATTCCTGTTCTTTGCCTTGCTTGTCGACTGGGTAAAAACTCGTTGAAGCTTCGTTTGTTAGTTTCGTCTTAGTTATGTTACTTCGTGTTTGACATTGTTCACTCGGAGATTTGTTGGTCCTCTCAATTTCGGTCTTTCTGTTTCCTGTATTATGTTTTAGTTCTAGTTCATTATTCTCAGATGTTTGGGTATATCCGTTAATGAATATATCTGAATTCTGGTTTGTCTATAATTTATGTTATTTCTAATTATGTTCGTACTCAGTTTATGTGTGAAAAATTAAGGTAATTTCAGTGTGATCATGGTGGTAATTTGTTATCATCTTTTCATAAAATATTTAACGATATCGGTATCCAATCTGATTTTCTTGCCTCGCACCTCACCAACAAAAGGGCATTCTGAAACGTATGGATCCGTTACAATTATTAATCTCATTCGCTACCTTATTGTTTCAAGCTCATTTACCACCCATTTAATGGTATACCACTAATCCTAAATTGGGGCACTTAATATGGCATTTATTTATGAATTTTTTACACTTCCAGTGCCATCAATAACGAGATTCCCTTTACTCCGTGTTTGAGTGCGCAACACGAATTTTATGAGTCACTTCGTGTTTTTATGGATGCTTTGTTATCTAATATAGATACAATTCACAAACTTTGGACCACGTTGCCATCTCCTTACATATTTTGGACATGCTGCCAATCATTTTGGCTATCGTTTTGCTTGATATGAACACCAATTAATTATTCATTTCCCAGTTCATGTAACCTTTGATGAACGGTGGTTTCGTTTCCTCCCACCAAATCCACTAACACACACCTTCCTATGATTTTTTGGTCGATTCCAATGACCTGATTTTCACAATTATTCGCACCGGCTCCATTTCTCCGCTTCCGCCCGGTCCATACTCCACTATGTTGACACGACCTTCCAACGCATACACCACTACACCTAACTACTCCACTTAGCCTCAGGTCTGTACCCCATATTGTTCCTGAACATGCACCAGCTCCACTAATGATTCATGCAAACCGTGTAAATTCTTCCCAATGGTCTCACGTTCTCGTGTCGGGACTACTGTCCTAATCCTCGTTACGTTTTGTTCATGTGGGCTCTATCTCTCCCTTTCCTCGGTCTTATAAGAAGCGTTTTTAATGATCCCATTGGCGAAAGGATATGTTTTGACGAGTATAAGCACTTATTAAAAATTAAAAATTGGATAGTGTACCTCGGCCGGGGAGGGTGCCAATATGTTCGTTGTTATGTGGTTATTTAGCCATAAGTTTTTTGCTCTGATGGCACTCATAGTAAGTTTAAGGACACGTCTTGTTGCCAATGGTAGCACGCAGGTTGAGGGTGTGATGTTGATGAGACTTTTAGTACGGATGTTAAGCGGGGGCATATTCGGACCTGTTCTTAGTTTAGCTTTTTCTCGAACATGGGCTCATGTTCCATCAGCTTGATGTCAAGAATGCTTTTTTACATGGTGACTTAGCTGAGACTGTTTATATGCATCAGCCTCCCGGTTTTCGAGACCCTGAGCATCCAGATTATGTTTGTTTATTGCAGCGATCTCTCTATGGTCTTAAGCAGCTCCTCGCGACTGAGTTCCAGCGGTTTTCTGCTTACCTTTTATGTTGGATTTACTCTCTAGTCGCTGTGACTCCTCTTTATTTAATTACAGACTGGGTGACTGATACAATGTTTTTGTTACTTTATGTGGATGACATTGTTCTCATCTGACTTCAATTGATCGTTTTATTCAGCAGAATTATTGCTTCTTTACAATCGCGGAGTTTTCAATGAATGATTTGGGTTGCATTAATTATTTTTTGGGTATTTCAGTTATACGCGGACTCTTCTGGTTGTTTCCTTTCACAGTTTGTAAGTATGTTTGGAGATTTTGGAAGCGTTGTCATATGGTGGTGTAATTCTTCTCGGACTACTGTGATACTGATCAAGTTAGGGATGGTCGGTACTCTGGTTGGTGATCATAACTATATAACGGAGTTTAGCAGGTTCTATTCAGTATCTCACATTATAGTCCCTGATATTACGTATCGCTGTGCATAGCAGGTTTTGTCTTTATATGCATGATTCACGGAGCCTCATTTATCTGATAATAAAGCGGATTTTGATGTATGTTCAGCGGGGACTTTGGACTATTGGTTTACAGCTTGTTTCATCGTACTAATGACTCCTTGAATGTTATTCGGATGATGTGATTGGGCTGGTGGTTGCACCGACTACGAGACGTTTTACTTCGGGGTATTGTGTTTTTTTGGCTACAACTTACTCCTCATGGTCCTTAAGCGTCAGCCGACACTTTCCGTTCCAGTGCTGAGGCTGAGTATCGTTGGTGTTGCCAAATGATGTTGCTGAGACAGTTGGCATCCGGAATTTACTTGTGAGCTTCATATATCCTTTATCTTCCGAACCACATATTGTGCTATTGTGATAATGTGGTGTTGTGCTAATTGTATTCTAATCGGTTCAACAATCAGCGTACCATGCACATAGAGTTTGATATTCATTTTTTTTGGGATTTAGTTGCTACTGGCAAGTTCGCGTTTTACATGTTCCTTCTCGGTTTCAGTATGCGGATATCTTCACTAAGGGCTTACCTTCAGCGTTGTTTGAGGAGTTTCGCACCAGTTTGAGCATCCGGTGTCCTCCCGCTCCAACTGCGGGGGAGTGTTAGTATATGATTAGTCAAAGTTATTTATGTCATTCAAAGTTATTTATGTCAGTCAATATTAATGGTCATTATGTTAATTGGCTCAAGACCGTATTTCTTGATTTAGTCCGTACACTCTTATTAGAGTGTATCAATTGTTTTAAGATGGCAAGACACGGCAAAATTATACCTTCTAAACCCTTTCACTAACAGTTTTTATGTAGCCATTACAACTTTTTAACTTGTTGTGTCCTCAAAGGTAGTTCAGCTGCCAAACTTGTTTAAGCAACTATTTGATTAAATAATAGTCCGGGAAATGTCCGTTTAGGAGGTTATAATCAGAATAGCTTAGTTGCTACTTGAGGCGTTAGGGGAATGATTAAACTCGATTGGCAGAGTGGGTCAATGATCACGGTAGGTTTAAAACAATAAAATGTTTGTAACCTGAGACTATGCACTTCATGTTCTACTTCTCTAATTATTAAAAACAATAGTGTTTGGTTTGTGATATATCTTAACAAGCATGATTACCCGCGCGTTGCTGTGGGTCGTTAATTTTTTTCACGTAGTTGCGAGGCATTACTATTTTTAATCTTTTTTTAATTTTAGATGAATCGTAGGTTTATTTTTTCGTCTCATATTTATTAGTTTTTTTTCCTTATATGGGCTTATTGTGTTGAGGGTCATGTTTAAAGGTTTCTATTTTTTGGCTTTACGGTTTTTTTTTTATTATAATTTTACTGGGAAATGGCGTTTTTTCATGTATTATGTATGGGTTTATTTTTTCGGCCTCAGCTTTATTGTGATGTGTTAATTTATATTTTTTATTTGTGCGGGTTTATTTTTTCGGTCTAATGTTTAATAGTTTGTTTTTTTTATATGGGCTTATGTGTTGGGCCTCACGTAGACAGGGTATTTTTTTTATATTAATAAGTCAATTTTTTTGTAATTTTTTTTTCTATTTTGTGCCGAGCGTTTTTTTTGACATTGACCTAAAAAGAAAAAAAAAAGCCTAATGGGTGGGGCGCCCAAATTGGGAGCCCAAAGGGCGTGCTCTGTAGCGTGTAGAAACCATAAAACTACTGTCGTTTTATTCTTACGCGACATGCATTTATTATTTTATTTTTTTTATTTTGTGCTGCGTTTGATTTTTTCAGGCCTACATGTATTAATAGTTTGTTTTTTTCTTATATGGGCTTAAGTTTAAAGGTTTCTTTTTTTGGCTATACGGGTTTTTTTTAAATATAATTTTATGGGAACATGGGCTTTAAATGAAATTCACGCGTTACTGCATGGCGTTTTTTAATTATATTGTGGCGGGGTTTATTTTTTTTCGGTCTCACGTTTAATAGTGCGGGCTTTAATTTTTGCAGGTAAAATTGTATTTTTTTTCTTTTCTATTTTTTATTTTGTGTGGGTTTATTTTTTTGGTTTTAAGTTTAATAGTTTGTTTTTTTTATATGGGCTTATGTTTGAGCCTCATGTCGGCGAGTATTATTTTATTTGAATAGTCAATATTTTTTAGTTTTTTTTTTTTTTTTCTACCCCCCCCATTTTATGCCGAGCGGTTTTTTTACATTGCCTACAAAAAAAAAATTTGCCAAATGGGCCGGCCCAAATTGAGAGCCCATTGGGCCGGGTACTGTAGCGACGCTGCCAAAAACGGCAGCGTTTTAACTCCTTTATAGTATATACAAGCATGATTACCCGCGCGTTGCTGCGGGTCGTTAATTTTTTTCGCGTAGTTGCGAGACATTATTATTTTTTATTATTTTTATTTTTGTGAGGTTTTTTGTTTCGGGCTAATGTTTAATTGTTTGTTTTTTTTCTTATATGAGCTTTCAGGTGTGAGGGCTTCATAATTAAAGGTTTTTTTTTTGGCTTATCATGTTTTATTTTTAATATAATTTTATGGGAACATGGCTTTTTTTATTGTAATTCTGTGAGTTATTTTTTTCTTGGGTTCATGTTTAATTGGCGAGTTATTTTTTGCGTTAAAATTTTATTTTTATTTATTTTCTATTTTTTTATTTGTGGGGTTATCTTTTTCGGTCTCATGTTTAATAGTTTGTTTTTTATATAGGGGCTTTTTGTGTTGGGCTAATGTGCGAGGTATTTTTTTTTTTACTATCCTAAGTCAATAATTTTTGAAATTTTTTTTTTTTTTTGTGCCGGATCCTCCGTTGCGGTTTTTTTTACATTGCGTACAATAAAAAAAAAAAACAATGGGTTGGCCCCAAATTGGGGTCAAAGGGCGAGCATTGTAGCGTCGTGGAACAAACCAAATGGGTTGGCCCAAATTGAGAGCCCAAAGGGCCGAGATTATTATTATTTTTTTTATTTTGTGCGGTTTTATTTTTTCGGCCTCATGTTTAATAGTTTGTTTTTTTCTTATATGGGCTTATGATTAAAAGTTTCTTTTTTTGGCTATACGGGTTTTTTTTTAATATAATTTTATGGGAACATAGGCTTTAAATGAGAATCGCGCGTTACTGCATGGCGTTTTTTTATTGTATTTTGTGCCGGTTTATTTTTTCGGTCTCATGTTTAATAGTGCGGGTTAATTTTTGCGTTAAAAATTTATTTTTATCCATTTCTATTTTTTATTTGTGCTGGTTTATTTTTTCGGTCTCATGTTTAATAGTTTGTTTTTTTTATATGGGCTTACATGTTGGGCCTCATGTCGCGAGTATTTTTTTTATCTGAATAAGTCAATATTTTTGTAGTTTTTTTTCTATTTTATGCCGAGCGGTTTTTTTGACATTGCCAACAAAAAAAATTTTAAAAAAATTGCCAAATGGGCCGGCCCAAAATGGGAGCCCAATGGGCCGGTTACTGTAGCGGAGCTGCCAAAAACGGCAGCGTTTTAACTCTAATATAGTATATACAAGCATGATTACCCGCGCGTTGCTGCGGGTCGTTAATTTTTTTCGCGTAGTTGCGTGGCATTATAATTTTTTATTTTTTTTATTTTGTGTAGTTTTATTTTTTCGGCCTCATGTTTAATAGTGCGGGTTAATTTTTGCGTTAAAATTTTATTTTTATTCTTTTCTATTTTTTATTTGTGAGGGTTTATTTTTTCGGTCTCATGTTTAATAGTTTGTTTTTTTATATCTGGGCTTAAGTGTTGGGCCTCATGTCGAGGGTATTTTTTTATCTTAATAAGTCAATATTTTTGTAATTTCTTTTTCTATTTTGTGCCGAGCGGTTTTTTTTACATTGCCTACAAAAAAAAAAACAAAAAACAAATATGTTGGCCCAAATTGGGAGCCCAAAGGGCCGAGCACTGTAGCGCGTGTGGAACAAAACTACGTCGTTTTATTCTACGCGAGGCATTATTTTTTTATTTTTTTTATTTTGTGCGGTTTTATTTTTTCGGCCTCATGTTTAATAGTTTTTTTTCTTCTTATATGGGCTTATGTGTGGGGCTTATGTTTAAAAGTTTCTTTTTTTGGCTATACGGGTTTTTTTTAATATAATTTTATGGGAACATGGGCTTTAAATGAGAATCGCGCGTTACTGCAGGGCGTTTTCTTATTGTATTTTGTGCGGGTTTATTTTTCCGGTTTCATGTTTAATAGTGCGGGTTAATTTTTGCGTTAAAATTTTATTTTTATTCTTTTCTATTTTTTATTTGTGCGGGTTTAATTTTTCGGTCTCATGTTTAATAGTTTGTTTTTTTTATATGAGCTTATGTGTTGGGCCTCATGTCGCGAGTATTTTTTTTATCTGAATAAGTCAATATTTTTGTAGTTTTTTTTTTCTATTTTATGTCGAGCGGTTTTTTTTACATTGCCTACAAATTTTTTTTTTTGCCAAATGGGCCGGCCCAAATTGGGAGCCCAATGGGCCGGGCACTGTAGCGGGGCTGCCAAAACGTCAGTGTTTTAACCCTCCATATGTATATAATAATGATGTCTTATAGTTCTTAACAAGCAAAAGAACCCGCGCGTTGCGGCGGGCTAATTTTTTCCCGAATAATTTATTTTGCGTTTCGGGAGTTTTTATTTGGCGATGCATTATCGCGAGGTTAATTTTTAATATTTTCTTTTTTTTTGTATGATTCGGGGAAAAAACTTTTGCGTTGGGACGGGCTAATTTTTTCCTGAATATTTTCTTTTTTTTGGAACGGTTTTGTAAATTTTTTTACGGGAATTTTTGTGTAAGAAAATCGTAAATAGTTAAAAGGTGAGGGTCCGTTTTGTTTTTTTTTTTTTTACTTTGGGCCAGATTTTAGGCTATTTTTAGGTTGTTTTTTTTGGCTAATTTTTTCCCGGATATTTCATTTTTTGTACGATTCGGGAATTTTTTTTTTTGCGTTGGGACGAGTTAATTTTTTCTCGAATATTTTCTTTTTTTGAGACGGTTCGATATCTTTTTATTTGGGCCGATGAATGTAGAAAAGTTGTGAACAATAAAAACTTGACGTGTTTTTTTTGTTAATTTTTTTACGGGATTTTTTGTGTAAGAAAATCGTAAATAGTTAAAAGGTGAGGGTCCGTTTTGTATTTTTTTTTAGGGCTTTACTGGTTTGAGTCTGTGTGACGGATGGGGTCAAACATGTGGATTAATCGGGAAAAAAATCTAAAACCATTGCAAACAAAGAAACTTAAGTTTTTATACAATTTTACTTGATTTACAAGCGGTAATACCTTATAATTCTAGTAAACTCTATACTAACCCAAAAACATACGTTTCATCTACCTTTTGGTATATAAACCACCACAACTTATTCTATTTAGGCGATGTGGGACTCATTTTTTATGAAACATATCTAACGTCGAAGACTGTTCTTCAGGTCACCTCACACTCTACACTACTTCACCTATGTTACTGATTGTACTAATATTTAATGGCTAACAATGGATTTCGTACTCACTTGCTTATAGTCGCCAATAAACGGAGAGTGTTATTTTGCTTGAAATAAACAAATTAGAACCCTAAAACAATATTGTTATTTATGTTTCCATTTTCAACATGTTGAAGAGCCACAGGTTTTTATAACTTGCTACTACCACGTTTTTGCTGCCACGGTCTGCGAAACATCAGCATAACACCAACACCAACACCACTGCCCATATCATTAACGCCAAATAACAGCACTCTACCTTTTTTATTTTCATAAAACACCTTAAACAATTATTTCATTCTTTTAACAAACTAAACATTCATTTCATTTAAAATTCAATACACATTACATTACTAAAAAAACAACGTTTAAAAAAAAATACCAAATTATAAAATAAAAAAAAATAGGCCCAGACGACTAATCTTTTCCGATGCTTCTTCTACTTGCGCCAAATTGGTTCAAAGGTTTGTTGGAGACTAATATGCGTATCTTTGTCTCTTAATTCTTTTGCTTTACGAGTTGGTTTGACTTCGATCGGATCCACATCTGTTTTGCAGTGCTCCTTGCAGGCTTTAGATTACACATGATTCCAGGTAACAACGACCATATTTTGATATTCTAAAATAATGTTATGCATTATGATTCCAGCATTACATGATTTACGTAATGTGTTGACTTCGTTATGCACGGGCCAGGTTGTTGAATAAGTCTCCAAACGTTCCTTGAGAGAACCACGAAAGCAAGTTCGGAATCTTTCGTGCACTTTTTGACGCTGTTTAAAGTACGTATGCTTTCGGAATCAGTTGCTACGTGAATGATTTGGCGAAAACTTGCCATCGTGGTAAAATTCCATCAGCCAAGTAAATACCATTTTACGATACTGGTACTCGGTGTTTCCACATACGGATCCACAGGGTAAGTATCTAAATAGGTCATCGAAAACACTAACGAAGAATTATCTAAAACTATTAATATCTTGTTCTCCTCGCCATCATAAAACGCATGCCAAATCCAAGATCTTGAAGATAAAACTTCAAGCATTATAGTAGGTTTTTTTTTTATCACCCCTACCTTATTGTCCTTATGCCTTGGACACTGGCAAATTTTTCAATTCCCAGTGGTGCATACAATCAATACTGTCCAAGCATTCGGAAAACTATGAACATTGTTATGCTTTTGTTGTATTTTTTTACATCGTATTCAAGTGTGGGCTTTATTATATACTTCTGCTATACAATTTCTTTGATGGAATATTAAGAAAAAAAAGTGACATCTCGTGCAGTATGCTCACTCATTTGAAAATATTCATCAAAAGCGTTCGGGTGTGCTAGCCGCATGCCATTTGGCGTATGGAGCTGATGCACTTCATGTAGAGCACTAATTTACTCATTCGACCGTACTTTCGAGTCGAGATTTGAAGAAATGAACATGTTGTGGGAGAGGACTCGGCCGTATAACTGAAATGCCATTGACAATTTTTAGAAAAAGTTTTACGGCTCTACGAAATCTTTCCGAAAATAGTATTACGTGATCTTACAATGATATCAAAATAATCAGCACGTAGACGTCTTTCGGCCTCTTCACGGTCTCGGCAAGTGGAGTTTGTACGGTCAATCGTGGATTGAGCTTCTTGTTGTATAGCATTCGTGATACTCGCCCACAGCTTTTGTAAATAGAATGCGTCGGTTTCCTCATCGATATCAAAAACGGTTTCGATTTGATTCATTGTGAAAAGAGTTTGTAGTGTTTTTTTGTTGTAAATGTTTGTTTTTTTTTTTTGTTGAGAAAATATAGAGGTATTGAAGTATTTATAATGGCGTTGTGTTGAGGGGGGTTAAAAATGAAATATATATTTTTTAAAATTATAGCCGTTAAGGGCAGTTTTGTAAATTTTTAATTTTTTTTTTAATTAAACTAGCAAGTAGGAGTGTTTGGTAAACTTTTTTAAAAATAAAGAGGAAAATTAAAAACTAGTATTTAGCCGTTTTTTTAGAGGGGGGTAAAAATGATTTTTTTTTTAAAATCAACCCAACGTGCGTGGGCGGCCAAGCCGGACCCAACGAGTTGGGCAACGTCCGCCTAGCGGTATGTAGTAAGTCCCGGCGGCAACGCCGGCCAACGCCGTTGACCGGGTTTCTACACCTAGCCTCTTACTGTGAGGCTACATTAACTGCTGTCTTTTCAATTCTATACCGCATACCTCTTTATAGTTTGCCGGAGTTGTTTATAAATGTCACCCCACGGTTACACGATAGAGTTAAATAGTTGAAAATACTAATATTTGAAACTACGATGTGATTTAATTCATCGTGCATGTTTCATGTAACTTTGCTTTTTTGTAGAAATGTGGTGAAATACATCTTAACAGATGTTTTAGGCTCAATTTAAAGGCTCGATGTTAGAAGTATATGTGCATTTGCTATTTAGGAGTTTGGTGATCATTATTGAATCACGTTTAATAAACGATAACAAAAGCAAGGAAAAAATATATATCAATCGATAATTACTAGCTACATGCTAGTATTAAAGGTATAGTTCTATTGTAGTCTCAGTTTTGGCGTTTTTGGGCTCTTCTTTTAACATGAAGCCCATTTTACTTTTTTAACATGAAGCCCATGACAGTATTTTATATTTCACAACATGATGTCAGTTATATAAAGCATATAAATAGCAATTCTTTTCAATATTTACACCTGTTTTATTTTAAAGTCGATATAAAATGTACACTCCATCCATTCATTAGACCAAAAATAAATTAATGCAAATACTAGTAATAATTGAAAACAACTTGAGATTCAATTTCCATCTCATTAAGCATGTTTGCTGTAAGCACTTTCGTATAGACAAAAGTACATGGAAGGGTGCTTTTTTTTAACGGCCGGAATTTTATTAAGAAAACTTGCAAGGAGCTAGGAACTTACAAGATTCAATATGAGAGTTCTGTTATGCTTATCGATCAACTTAAAAGAAGTCTCTATATCTAGATTACAACAATAAAAAGATGGGATACAATAATCCTCAAAAGAGACGGCTTCGTAGGAAAGATCAGAATCAAAAATACTCTTGTTCACCAATCTGTACTTGAAACCCAATTTTTTTTATTGTTTTGTATATTTTGCATTAAACTCACACACGTTAAATGAACTTATAAAATTATATATTGAATGAATATTTAATGCATTTTCCGGTTCTTATTAGGAAGTTTGGTGTGTATTAAATACACTTTAACTTCTGCCCGATGAGCAGAGTTTAGCAAAACCCATTCTTTATTTGATGAAAATTTGCTGTTAATTCCTGAGGTCAATAGAAGGTTTTAAAATGTGTTTTCTAATATAAGTGTAAATCTTAGCGGTTTGAAAATTAAACTAGATCGACCAAAAGCGAACCGTATCAAAAACTGATTTGGCCTTAAACGATCTATAGATCGATGATTGGATTGGACGACCCACAAAGATTATGTTTGTGGATCCACCAAAGCATAATGTTCGGTCCATGTTTGGGTTGGTTCGGTCCAGTCCATCAAAGCATAATGTATGGGTTGGTCCGGTCCGGTCCATCAAAGTATAATGTCTGGTTGTGCGAAAAACCGAATTGAAAAAATTATTCACCATTACGACATATATGGTTTGTGTGCATTGACTCATTTCTTTAACCATTGTGGTTGGGTATAAGTTGTCTAGGTGATCAATTCACATAAGCACACAGAAATCACAAAATCTTTATTACTACTAATATTTTACAACAATGTGATCCACTTCACTTGCTATAGGGGGAAATTATCTATACGCTGCTCTTGTTAACTCTGCTTGTTAACCGTTAGTCAAACGAGAATGAAGCTCGGTAAACTTCTAAGATAGATAAATACTCGATTATTAATACGTATGACTTTAGTTTTGAGATATTTTTTGAGTATGTCACTTCTGCCAAAACTGAAAAGATATTATGACAATGTTCGGGGTGTTAAGTGCGAGTGGGCAAATACTCTTTTTGGATACGGTTTTTGTTGAGGGGATTTGAAGTCAACGTAAGTCGATTTTATTGTTTCTTGAATGTCTAACATGAAGTTTTGCATAGTTATGATATGTCACGAAGTTTGACTCGATGTGTCTAGCTTTTATTTGGCTTACAAGGATTTCTTAACGCTCTAATCGGATTTTAAAAGTTCCATTGATTAATTTTTTACATAAGAAAACTTAAGTTATTATTTTAGGATAATTATATACTCTTTAACATTCTTTATACTAATCTATTATTACTAAAGATGGAGTTCAGTAAATTTATTGGGGTTGTATCTTTAAATGCTCTCAACTCCAAACTCGACCTCCTTCCTGCAGTCTAATTTATTCATTCGGGGAGTTACATTGTTCCACATTCATCACAGTATACAACTTCCCCCATTCAACTTCAATCACATATTACTTAATAACAGTTTTGGAGTTACTGGTCACAGAATCAATTCAACCCTAATCAACATTTTTTTTATTTTAAGTATAATAAGATATATGGAAAGTTGATTGATTGTAAGGTTTTGTTTCTATTGATTATCAGGTGGCTTATCATATTCTTGGTGCTTCATCTGTTGTGTAGATGCTGCGATATAAATATGAATTTGAAGGTGCCTTCTCTATTTTCCAACTTTGCGATCTCCATTTTGATTATTGTTAAAGTTCGAATTTAGTCTCTATATGAACTATAAATTGATTTTAAAAAAGGGAATGTCATGTTCATTTGGTTTGTAATCTGAGTTCTTTCAATGTTTCTTTTGTTCTTTTATTTTTGTTTTTATTTGATCAAAATCAATGGGTATCCAATTATAATGAAGGGAGAGTTGAATGCTCTTAGTTTCATATGAATCCAAGTGTTTGATGGATTGCGGTAATCGCGAAAATAAAAAGTTTCAAATATTAACTTCTTAAGCAAGCATTATTAAATTATGTCCTATTTATTTATATGTGCAAAGATCTTTCAGGATGCAATTTTTAGGGTGTAAAGAAAAGTGTGCTATATGAGAGATGAAGACCCCATAGTGATGGTTTTTCACATGACAACAGGCTCAAAAGCGTGTACTGATGATTATTAGTTTCAGAAAAGTACGAGCTGTTGTCGGTTTGAATGTCAACTCAAACCGTTGTGAGTTGTATGAGTTTTTGATTCAAAAATATCAGTATTGTTTGTTAGTCTTCAGAAAAGTACACACTCGAAATACTCTTAACGGCTCAAGAATTTTGTTGTCGTTGGCTTTCGTTTTTTGATGTTGCGTTAGCTGTGCCAACGATGACACCTTCCTTAGGTAAAACCTCTTTCACTTAGAATTTTAACAGGGTAATTAGTATAACGATGTATGGTTAGACAAACGATATGCCACAATGTAATTTCCTTTCCCTTATAAGAATGTTTCGTAGGCTCTGCCAAATACCCGTATTTGGGTTGTGAAGTGAAGTGGGTGTATGCTAAATGTAGGTTTCATTGGTGCTAGGAACGTGTTTTATGTGCTGTTGTGGCTGGCAGTGGGTTAGAGCTAAGCCCAAAGGTATTCATGCATGTTAAGAAAGAATGGGCCGATATTCGTATTATGTTCATATGCAAAGGTATAATACAAATTTATTCTTTTTTTCCAATATAGAGAATTTGAAGTGTTGGTCTTTTCATTTTTTTCACAACTTGGTTAGAAATTGAATACACTGTAAGTATTATGTTTTTTGATAGGTATTTATAATTGAACATACCTAGAAACCCTAATGGACCGAACCACAACGGGTCTCGGGCCTTATAATATATCAACTAATACTCCCCGCAATTCTGAGCGGGCGAAACACGAAAGTTGGATTTGAAATGAGGAAATTTACATAAACATTAAAGCAATAAAATATTTGTGTTGATGAAGACCTTCGACATCAAGCTGAGACTAATCTTCATCTGCACGGCAATAGCAAAATAAAGCGATAGAAATAAAAAGTTAGTAAACAAATTAAGTAATTTTTGATGATGATATCGACAGCTAGCAGGAGTGTTATCTTCTATCATGCTATAGCAAATAAAAAATGTAGAAGATAATAAAAAATAAATAAAAGCTTTAGACTTTAATTTTTTATGAACAAGGGATAATAAATGGCGGCTTAGGGGTTTGACGGGTGTGACATAAAGGGCTCAATTAGCCACCTGGTTTTGGATCAATCCTCGCTTTGTTACCATGTTAGACAATTGAAAAACCCCCGTAAGGTATTTGTGTTTATTGAAGGTATTTATAAATAACATACTAGAAACCTATTGGACAGAAACCCACCAAACAGAACTCGGTACCTTTATTTTTTTAATAAAAAAAATATCCACTAATTACCATCTAACTATATTTTAAGATTATATACCATGGGACAACTTACTTTCCTGTACATTTGTCGTTGTATTACCAAAGAAAAAAAGAGGAGTGTCACTGGAATGGAGATGAGTGAATTGGGTAGAGTATAAGTAAAAAGCAAGTTGGGAATTACCTTTAAATATGTCAAACCAGAATGTCATTTTGACAGGATACATAACGCGGATTCCTGAGAGAATACCACTGTGTAGAACAATGGCTTTTAATCTTCTGTAAGTCGAAAAGCAAGTGCATATGTGGGCCCACTTCCACGGATTGGTCCGTATATAGATTAGGTTTTTGATTAGTTCCATGAATTGTTCTTAAACATTTGTAATGCCTCTATGTCGTAGTTTGTATTGTAATTCAGATGGCTTAATCACAAGGAAACAACAAGCGCGGATAGTAGTAGAGTGAAATTGTTTTAATTATTGGCAAAATAAAGCATTTTAATGACTCAAAGTTGATTTTTTTTTCTAGAAACTAAACATTGGATATTTTTGGGTTCAGGATGCCAGGTTTTTCTCATAATACCTCACTTAATCACACTTTTTATTTTCATTTCTTGATGGTCCAGAATTATAGCTTACCTTGCCAGTCGAGGCTCCATATCCCGAATAGTCATAAATGCAATATAAGCAATAGATCATGTGATACATTGATGCAATATAATAGTACTAAATTAAGCTATTGTCAAAAATACTGAAGTTTTCCAGTAATTTGTTCTATCTCAAAAGTCAGATTGTCCATGTTTGGAACGGTGTGTCGATATAACAAAGAAATAGAAACGAAAGCATAAAAAGCAAAGATTCACTACTTTTCATGCCATTAGTATTATTTACATTTCTCAAGAGAGGATCGTTTTTACAGACAATTAATTCTTGCTTTGTAGGTTGGATTGGGTCTGCTGGAAAAAACGAGTCAATGGCCTGATTGATCAACTTTTGGCAGACGATTGCCGGAGTGAGGTAGGGGAGTCAATTACATTGTGCTTGATTTGCAGGCATTAGATTACTGTCTCTCAAGGTTCATGCAGAGGACTATTCTCACTCTCAATATCTAATGAATATGCACTCAAGACACAAGCATATAATGCAGGTTATCCTAATAATGTATAAAAAATGGTTTATAAACAAACACTCCCTACATGTGGCATTACAACTTATTTTGTAGGAAACCAGATCAGTGTGGGCTATGCAATGCTTTAAACTATGAGTTCAATATGGTGTAAATAAATTGGCTAAGCGCAAAACGGGTCAAAACATGTTAGGCTCTAAGGCACCTCACGTGTCTTGAGTTCGTTTTTTCGTTATAATACATTAAATACTTAGAAATAACCTACATTTGCTTAAGACCTGACTATCTCACCCAATTAAAAAACCATTTTGTTCATTTATTAATTGTGTATCCATTTACTCACTTTTTTGGATGTGTGTGTCAATTGCATTAGTACCATACAAATAACTATAAATGACCATTTTGCGCCTGAAAAATTTGTAGAGCTCATGCATTTGATGGAGGGGACATACGGTCACAAGGAATTCGTCACAAGTAAAGAGATGATCCATTTAGCTGAAGTGAGGAGATTCTATCATATGAAGACTTGAAAACCAATTACTAAGACTTAATGTAATTACATTAACCTGAAGATAGTTCTAAGGTAGCAAACATTTCAAGCTAAATGTTAATGTGTTGGTTTTGTAAGATATTAACTTAAGCGTTTTTTTTGTGGGATGGTACTCACGCACCCGTGTATAGATTTTGTATATCAAGTAACCATGTTTCACAGAAACACTACGCAATGACAATTAGACACAACATATAACCCAGTACGCAACTCAACAATTAGTACAACTAGTGTGCATACACGGGTTTGCTTGCCTGTAACTAGTTAATATTTATGTACGAAAAAGAGGGTTGTAATTTTTGGTCATCAATATATGCTCCTAAATTGTCATTTAGGAAAGTATCATCCTGACAAATTAAAACACAAAGGACTCATTTCGTCTGATATGAACAAATTGACTCATTGAAAGTCACTCAACGATGGGTCGGGTTTGGGTTAAGTGGATAGGCCTGTAACTAACTATTTTTTTTGGATACTGGTTGTGGGGAGATTTGAAGTCAATGTAAGTCGGTTTTCGGTCCACCCTTTTAATTATTTTTAGTCTTCGATTCTGTCCTACGCACAACCAAACATTATGCTTAGTTGGACCAAACGGGATCACCCCGAACATATACCAAACATTCCGATCCAGTTCTCCAAAATTTTAAGCCAAATCAATTTTTTAGTTCAGTCACAGCATAAATATTATAGTACTAGTTATATGTTAAGAATGTTAAGCAGTATATAATTATCTAAAACGAGTTGAATTACCCGCGCTTCGCCGCGGGGTGCAAATGACAAATAGTCATTACTTAACGTTTGGTAAGTAACGACCAACCCGATGGACTATTTTCGTAAATTTAAAAAAACCTAACGGTCGTTACTTGACAACCGTTAGTGGGGGCGGGAATTTTGTAATTTTGTTAATGTGAGGACGGTCGTTACTTAACGTTCGTTATGTAACGACCGACCATAAGGACTATTTTCGTAAGTTGTTAAAAAAAGTAAATTGCTAGAAAAAAACTAACAGTCGTTAGTGGGGGGAGGGGGAATTTTTTAATTTCTCCTTTTTTTAAGTGAGGACTGGTCGTTACTTACGTTCGTTAAGTCTCGTCCGCCCTCAAGGTTTTATTTTCGTTAAGTTGTTAAAATAAACTAAACGGTGTTACTTAACACGCGGTTGGTAGGAGAGGGGTGTATTTCGTAAGTTTTTTAAAAGTAGAGGAAGTCGTTACTTCATTGTACGTTTTTAAAAAAAATAAAAATAACGGTCGTTACTTAATGGGAGAGGCGGAATTTTGTAACTTTTTAAAGTGAGGGTAGTTTTCATCATTTGCGTCATAGCGTGGGGGTATTTCATAAAATGTATGGTAAATTGGCTGGGCCGGAAAATGGGCCGGATTTTGGGCCGAAAAGTGGGCCGGTTTTGGCCTGGGTCACGGGTCGGGTCGGGGCTCCGTTTTGCAAACGATTTTCCTTATGATTGTTTATAGTTATAATATAAAGTGCTGTTTTTATGTAAAAACTTAAATCATTGGAATAAATCCGATTAGAGCGTTAGAAGCCTTGTAAGCCCTATAAAAGCTAGACACGTCAAACTTCTTGAATTATCAACTATGCTAAACTTCATGATATACATTCAGTCCGGTCCACTGTCTAAAAAGTTTACACATTTTGTCAATTATAGAAAATTACGGATAAAAGTCATACTCTATGTTTGCAAAAGAAAAAAGTTCATACATTTTGTTATACTATTCGGGTAAAAATAAGAGATCTACAATGCAATATACGTGGAATAAGTTTAACAACTCCACGAAACACATTGTTTGTAACTGAATACTTCACAGTCATCCACAAAAATATGTTTTCTTTGTACATTTTTTTCTATATAAACAAAGATAGACTTTATTTTCTAACCAATGTGGGATTCTAAATTATCAAGGTGATCATCCATATTAGTCACACAAATCACAGAATCTTTACTACTAATATTTACAACAACAATGTGATCCCACTTCATTTGCATATAGACTCCAATACACGACTGTTCTCAAGTATCTATACTAGTTGGCAGTTATTCTTAATCTTTCTTATTTTGAGGACAGTTGTATCTAAACATTTGTGGGTAGTAAAACATTTATATTATCATTATTTAATTACATTATGACACTAATTGAAAATTAAAGGTATTGTATTTGTTAGCTAAGCTTTGGTTTATTAATAGTAGCCTTCTTTCACATTTCCCAGGTTCTATCTATCTTTCTCTCAGTACATAATACTCTCACTATACATATACTATATATACAATACACTTCGATATATATAAATATGGAAACTCCTCTACTTACAAAGTCTTGACTTGACCGTTGGAGAGTGTTTCCGAGGCTTCGGCCTCGGGACCGCTTCTAATGGATTCTTTCATGTTGACAGCGCGCTAGGCTCGGGATGAGGACGAACGGCACATGAGTGTCGTCAAGACCAACTCAGCGAAATATGCTTCTACAAACTGAAATATATCCGTTTAACTAAAATAAGTAAAAGTCAATTAAGGAAACGTCTTAGACTTGATTTGGATTTGGATATAGGTGTCTTTCACAGTTAAACTATTGTCGACATTCTTTAATTAATATAAATCACATATAAAAATAAACTAAAATATATCCGTTTTAGACTTTATTTGATTATAGGGGTCCAACCTCGTATCTTTACGCGTGAACATGTATTTTATGTCATTTTTCTTAGAACCACTTTGTCAAAATCAAACTTCACATGTCATCTATATTTTTGTCTTTTAGTTAACTTTACAAAACAAAACCAAATCATCAAGATACAAAACAAAAACATAAAAATATGACAAAACATTACACTTACAAGTTGTTTCAAAATGCAGGAAAATTATACAAAAGTTCATCTTTTAGGTAATCAATGTTGATTGTTTGATGGTTTTGGTGTTATGAATATGGTTTGTTTCATCCTTCCTAAAAGAGTAAATTGCAAAAAATGCCTATGGTTTTGGCTAAAATTGCATTGTTTTGGTCCTTATGCATTTAAAACACTGCAAGCGGCGACTTTGTGGTTGAAACTTTGAGTCGATTTGTCCTGGGACTAAACTGAATGGAGTAATAAATACGTTTATTTCTCTTCTTTTAAACAGTACTTATTTATAAGGTTATTTTAGTCATTTTAGTTTAGTCATTGACGAAAATAAAAACAAGGTTTTCATCAGGAAGAGACGTCGCCTGCATTCTCAAACCATAAGGGAAAAGGGGGGTGGGGGGGGGGGGGGGGGGTGGGGGGGGGGGGGGGGGGGGGGGTACGAAAAGAATGTAATTTGACCACTCCACAAGTCTATTTTCGCTATTTACCTCTTCGTTAAAAATGTATTTTTCTATCGAAACAAGTCCTTTATTCAATGTTTTAAAAACCGAGTTTTAAATGACCTGGCCAATCCACGGGTTATGGTTTAACGGTTTAATATTCTAAGCCCTTATTTCTTCACCGCATGCTGCATTCTTGACAGTGTTTAGGCTAAAAATTTACAATGTTTTTGTAATTTTAGCCTCTTTTTTAGTGTTGGATAGAGGGTCCTTTGAAGATTCTGCTATACGAAGGCGAGGCTAATCACGGGTCCCAGTTTAGCGAAGTAGAGGCTCGGTTAGCGGAGTGGGGTTCATGGTTAAGGCTGAGCAGTAAAAGTGGAGGTATAGTTATAGATGGTAAGTCACCAACGTTTGGGAATGTGTAGTGGGATTAAGGTCGAGAAACGCGGGGGTGGTGTATCTTCTCTCTCCCGTCGTCAGATATGTCTAAAAAGTAGGATAAGTTTTTTAACGGTTATAAGCTTGAAATTAACGGGACTAATAGTAGCGGTCTCAAGGATGACACCGCTGATTAAATCCGCAATCAGGCTTTCATTGGTAATTAGAGGATATAAGGTTGAATGGTGACTTACCAAGCTGTGTATAACCCGTGACAAAAAAATGAAGTTCAAAACTAATTAGAGAAAGTCGCGAAAATAGAATATTATTTTGTTGTATGAAATTTAAATTTCTCCATTGCAAAAGTTCGATACATTAAAAAGTTGTATGCGTCCATTTAGTTTGTTGTGATTGTGTCCCCACTCCCCACACACACTCTACCAACAACACCTATATAAGTAACAACCACCCAATCATTCCCTTCCCCTTTTTTCAACCGTTTTTTTTCCACTCTTTTCAAAATCAAAATAAAATGGCGAGTAGAGCTTATCGTTTAGATGCTTGCATTCGCATCAACACAAACAAAAAAGTAAAATTAATAAATAATAATCTTGTTTTAGTTTTTTTTATATTTATTATTGTTTAACACTTTGAATTGTGTTTGTTTGTTTTTCTATGCAGAAGAAAGACACGTCTCGCTCAACGGCAGTGAAGAATGCTGCTGCTGCGGTGAAGGAGAGGTCCGAAGAACTTAACGTTGAAGCTGTTATGAAAGAATTGAAGTCGCTCGAAATCGCTGACGTCATCAACCATGAGAAGAAAAACAAGAAGAAGAACAAGGATATGGAACGAGATAGTTTTTTTTAATAGTGTGATTTTGCAAAAAACTCTGAAAAGATGTACTAATAAGTTGAAAAAAGATGCGGTCAAAAAGGACTTTGATGATGTCGATGACGTCATCATCATGGGGAAAGGAAACAAGAAAAAGTAAGTCAATTGTTCTATCAGTTTTTTTAGGTTTATCATACATATGCTTATGACTGGATCTGGATCTTGAGGTCTAATACATAATACTAATCAGATCACATCATAAAGCATATGTATGTTAAACCTAAAAACTCGTTAACACAATTGAATTACTCTTTCTTGTTTCCTTCGACGTCATCAAAGTCCTTTTTGACCGCATCTTTTTTCAACTTATTAGCAACCACTTTGAGAGTTTTGCGAATATACTTTTATCGATCTTCGTTCTATTATTTCGTTGTGATCTTCTTCTTGTTTTTCTTCTCATGGTTGATGACGTCAGTTGATTTTGATGACTTCAACTTTATCAATAACGAGTTTCAACGTTAGTTCTCTTCGGTCCTCTCCTTCACCGCAGTCGCAATCATTCTTCACTGTCGTTGAGCGAGCGTTGTCTTTCTTCTGCACAGAAAAAACAAAACAAAACAAACGAAACATTATAATTTTACGTTTTTGTCAATGTGTTGATGTGAAATGCAAGCATATAAGGTCTAATCGCCACTTTTATTTGTTTTTTGAAATGATTGTTAAATGGTTGAAAATGAGGGGAGGGAATGATGGGGTTTGTGTAACACCCCCGAATTAGGTCGCTGCGGAAATATATCTGGGAGCGTTACTTCATGAGTACTTTTGCACAAGATGTTAGAGAACGACATCTAAATATGTCATTTTAAAAGTAATCTTGTATTGTTTAGACTCCAATGTACATAAAGTAAGCCAAGCATCTAATTCATCTGAGAAATATTATTGCCGTAAATTATCAACAAAGTTGGTGAGTTTCATAGGTTTTTGTAAGTTATAAATGTTGGATTAAAGATTTGTATGAGTATTATGACCATTTCAATTCATTATATAGTCCCCAAAAATGTAATATTATGATATTGTTGAAATCAAAGATTTGTAAAGCGTGTAGACTATTTCAATCCTTATATAGTACAAAAAAAAAATGTAAGTCTATGAATGTTGAATCAAAAGTGTGTATGACTATTAGTTCCTTAAATTGTCACAAATAGTTAAGTATAGTGTGAGACCAATGCTTTTTGTAAAGTATGCATGACCCATTGTAATCCAATACACAGTGTCATCAGTGTGATTACGTTTTCACCCCTAATGTTCAGGAAGCCTGTGACGGTTGATTGTATGTATGTCACTTTATTCAAGGCACGATAAGAGTTCATGAGTATGTAGTCCAATGCTCTGACATGGTATAACGTTCGTTAGTTCGGTACACCACAAAATAATAGTGAGGGGGCTAATCATCCGAATGGGACTATGTAAACAAGTTATAATGAGCTGTATTCTCCCCCGAGATTTGTAAAGTAAAATGTAAAACAAGTGAAAGAGGGGCTATAAACTCACCTCGAAGCAGTAGATCAAATAGCAGTAATAAGGAGATAATGGGCACAACACAACGGTAACCGACGGCTCGACCTAGAAGATGAGGTTTACCCTTTATCGTTTATGACACGCTATAATGAGGGATAATGAAATTGGGTTTTTCAGAAGGATGATTCATCAATGTGACACGTTGCTTAAAATGTATTTAGATTTCTAGATGTTAGTTTGGTGATTGGTTAAAAAATCAAAAATAATACCAAAGTATGTAATATATATACACCTTATATATTACATATGAAAAATGAACAAGTATATAATTCATAGCATGAATTATATAATTAAGATGAACAACCAAAAATAAAATAGTCGAAGTATATAATACATTGCATGTATTATATAAGAAAATAGGAAAAATAAATAAATTATATAACTCTCCACACGTTACCGGATGGAAACCTCAAAATAATAAAATAAAGTGTTTCCGTTTAAAAGAAAACACACGATTAAGTGTTGTAAAATAAATAAAAGAAGTTTTAAAATTTTTGTAAATTTTATGTTTTTCGTCTTTTTGTCGGAATTTGTGAAAAGTATAATTTTGTGAAAAATATTCTAAATATAGAAATTTTAGAGAATTTCGGCATGACCCGGTTCGTATATAGGACGTTTTTCATTTTTTTCAAAATCAACTATTTAAACTAATTTAAAACATTATATCCGACATAGTCTACAATATCCGTTTCGACCATACATACATTAAAATGTATTTTAATACAATTATGGACCCGAGAAGCCCCTTTAATGGTTCATCATACCAAAAGAGCAACTTATAATCAATAACGTCTCTTATGTATGCTTAATGTACAAAATAACATATTTATATAAAAAATAAAAGATATTAAAGATAAAAGATTAGTAAGTGATTACATACAACTTGAAGAAAAATTCTTTCTTTTAATAACCTAAACACAACCAAAGTCGTTGTCCAAACCCATAACACTAAAACTTAAACCTTCATATCTTGAAAACACGAACAAAGAAAGAAAACGACGTCGGCTTGGGTCACACACACAACATGGTCGGCGGCGGCGGCCGACGGTGTGGTGGTGGTCCGCGTGGTGGAGAGAGGTGGTGGTGGTTGGTTCATAGAGAGAGGGAGCAGATAATTGTAGAGAGGAGGGAGAGAATTCACTTTCTTTCCCTGGAATGAAGAAAATGAAAAGTGAAAAAAATGAGGTGAAATGCGTTGAAAATGAGGAGGTTGTTGGTATTTAAGTGGGAAAAGAAAGGGAGGGATTGGTGTTATCTTTTTTTTCATTCGTTCCCATATTGCATAGTTTTTAGTCTGTAAAAATTATATTTTTATCCGTAACAATATATTTTTATTAAAGTTACTAGCTCTATTAAATTGTTCGTAACGAATATATATATACGACCATATTACCGGATCCTAACATATTTATTTGGCTCGAGTTGTAAACTAATCAAAAGGTCCATATTGTAAATTTTTTGTATTACGAAGGCTCGAGACGTGTTTAGAGTAGATAACAATTGATCGAAGATTCGAAATTCATACCATTGGATTTTAAAAAAAATTCACGAAAAGTGAATATTTACACGACAAGTATTTCATAAATGTTTATAAAATTTATTTAAAATCTTTGTTATTTATTGGGTAGTCATCGAGTATCACGGGTAAGTTTTGTCCGTAAAATAAAACTTTAACTTGAACATTCGCGTTTTGAACAAACGTTTTTGAATAAAAAATTCAAATAATTTATTAAATATTTTTATTAAATAAATTGTGATAATTTAACAAACTAAATGGACGCATACAACTTTTTAACGTGTCGAACTTTGCTCAATGGAGGAATTTAAATTTCAAACAACAAAATAATATTCGAGGGAGGTTATATTGGATACACTCCTTTTATTGGATACTGGGGGACAGATCTGAGCCATCCATCTAAAAATAATGGAAGGCCATGATTAAAAGAAATTTTTTAATTAAAAAAATATAGAGGACAGAAGGGGTATTTGGTCAATTTCACTCCACACACCTACCACTCAATTATTACTTCTTGTATTCCGTGCTTTCTTTTCGCTCTAAAACACACATTCAAACCGATCAAAAATACACACACATATTACGTACAGATGCATCAAAAATAAGAAGATATCGACGTGTGATGTTATTTTGACGATCACTATCTCTTAATGATTAAGCCTATTGTGATATGTTCGAGTTAACAGATCACTCGAATAATGATTAACATCATCGATTCACGGTATAAAACACTTCATCCTACATCTTTAATGTCTTATTGATGCATAAATAGTGAAGCTTGCTGTCTTATAGAGCTTGTGATGAACATATTGTGTTTTTTGTTTAAGTTGTTGTGTTTGTACAATTTATAATGAAGAATTGTTGATATTTGATGATGGTAAAATGATAAGTAACCTTTAGATCGAGTATGCTGATGTTGATGAAGAAAATATGTGATTAGAAGCAAAGTTTTCACTATTTAGAAATGATTTGTTGATCATACTGTGATTTTAAAGACGAAATGACGATTGTTAGTAAATATCCATATAGTAATTAAAGTTGTTGCCTGAAAAAATTGAAGAAACTTATATACTATATCATATATGATATAAGTTAGGTTTTAAGCGTTTGTGGAGATTTTGTTGATATTATTGGTTTGAAAAATTAATTCCGTGTATAATATCATATATGATAATCTGCTTGAAAGTTAACTTTGTTAACATTATAATATATCATATATGATATAAGTTAGGTTTTAAGCGTTTATGGAGATTTTATTGATATTATAAGTTTGAAAAGTTACTTGTGTGTATAATATCATATATGATAATCTGCTTGAAAGTTAACTTTTTTAAAATTATAATATATCATATATGATAATGTGCTTGAAAGTTAAATCAAATCTTTTTATTTGTGCAGAAAAGGCTGTTTCAAGACATCTTAAACACCGCAAACATCCAAAGGCCCAAGAAGCTCAATGAAGAAGCTCATGAATTTTCATTTCACGGTCAAAATGTATAATATGTTTTTCTCTTGTAATCTCCGTATGGAGTTTGACGTCTACGGACGATTTTTGTAATCCATTGGAAACTGGTACAATGTCTTTGCTAATATAGTTTAAACTATCTTGTGTTCTATGTTCATCAGTTTTATGGTAAATCTATTTGCGGATGTTATTTCGATATATAGTCTATTTTGTTAGGTTTTATCGCACACCTTCATAATTCACCTTTCCATAAAAAAGCATTAGACAGGAACACATGTTATCATGTTTTAACATCAAGTATGTATAGGTGATAAATCAACGTGATTAACATGTTAATTAATATATGATTTATGAAAGAAAATCCATATGATACTAAATTATAAATTTGTAAAATACAAGTATAGACATATGATAATTCAATTATAAAATAAATCCGATGCAAAATCATACATGATTTCCTTGAATATCTATATGATTGTATGATTGAATAGATTCATGTAAGTAAGAAACAACAAATTCAAGTGAAAAAAGAATTATAACACTTGTTCTTATAATCAAACATAAACAAGTACTTTCTTAAACAATTTCTTCTTGAACAACAACTTCATGTTGAACACATGGATTGTCCGTGATCTTCCAAACTCTGTCTAGGCACACTATCATTGTTGTGATCAAAAACTTTCCACATTATCAACAAAGCATTCATTGTTCATTCAATCCTGGAAAAATATAAACATGATTAGGAAAAGAATAAATGAATTGTTTTAAAAAAATATCATATATGATAATCACATGTCATATACATATGACAAAGCAGTATCATATATGATATATCATATATGATATATGATTCATATATGATATATGATATCATATATACTTTATGATATATCATAAAACTCTGTTTATCCCAACCCTACTTAAACAGCTTATTGCTATATGATAGCTAAACACTCCTTACTTCAGCTATTTTTCAACCTCATCAATCTACTAGTGTTTATCAAAAAACAAAAAAAAGTAATATAAAGCTTATTAAAACTGGCAACATAAATTAATCTAATAAGATAGCTCTATATTGCATATCCAACAATAAGCTAATAGCTATGCTGATATTCAACATATAAATACAGTATTATGATGATAATAAACTTACTAATATAAATCACCTAATTAAAATTAGTCTTATCAATAGCAATTAATTTATCTAGATAATTCGTTCAAATAAGCTAAGTTATATGCACATAAATTCAGTAGCTTATTACATCTAATAAGTATATTCAAATACATATTTGTACCTTGATATTAATCAACTGAAGAAGGAGATCATCGATTTAAAATAATTTAATCGATTGATGATCGATCGATTAGTTGTTTGTGTTGATCGATCGATTAGTTGTGAATCGTTGTAGAGAGAGAAAAAATCAAAAGAAGTGCAGGTATGTGTGTATCAAATGAGTTGTTAGTAGAAAATTAAGTTTATATATAAGACAAAAATTACCCCTCCTCAAGTGTAAGATGCAATTTAATCTTATCCATTAGATGAGATAAAGATGGAGGGTGAGGAGGTGTCACCCTGTATCCTCAAAACTGTTATGTGCCAAATGTATACTTAAATCATATATTATATTTTCACGACTTTCTCTTAAAAGTGTTGAATACACTTTATTTTTGGTTAGTCTACGGGGTATAAGCTGGTTATGTCACCATTCAACCTTATATCCTCTAATTACCATCGAAGTTGCGCATTTAATCAGCGGCGTCATCCGTGAGACCGCTACTATTAGTCCCGCTAATTTCAAGCTTATAACCGTTAAACAACTTATCCTACTTTTTAGACATGTCTGACGACGACAGGAGAGAGAAGATACACCACCCCGCTTTTCGCGACCTTGATCCCACTACACATTCCAAACGTTGGTGACTTACCACCCATAACTACCTCCACTTTTACCACTAGGCCTCAACATGACACCCCACTCGCTAACTGAGCCTCTACTTCTGCTAATCTGGGACCCGTGATTAGTCCTGCCTTCGTATAGGCTAACTTCAAAGCCCTATAGTCCCACACTAAAAAAGAAGCTAAAAATTACAAAAACTTTGTAATTTTAGTCCTTCCTTCGTATAGGCTAACTTCGTATCTAAGGAGAGGGCAATAATAGCCAAGACTAATAAAGAAGCTAAAAATTACAAAAAGTCAAAATAAAAAGTTTGCACATCCAAAATAAGTTGTTAAACTTAAAATTTTTATCCTAACAGTTGTCATTATAAGCATAAAAAAAAAATACATATGGGCATAACACATAGCAACTAAAAACTAAGCATTGTTACAAATCTTGCAACAAATTAAAAATTAAATAAATGCTCAAGAATATGAAACCAGCAAGAATGCATTACTCTTGTACCCACACTGATCATGTAAAAAAGAGTAGCGGGAACTGATTATTATACAAAAAATCCAGGTAAACGACTACCACATTATGGCTTATTCCAAAGTAATTGTCGTGCATCATACTTTCTGAAAATCTACGTGATAAACAACATTGACAACTAATGCTGCATACCTTTCTATTTTTTGTCGTGCATCAACAATATCACAAGAAAGATCGAACAGCATAGCAAATTTGAAAATAACACCATGCATCTCCATAATGCCTTCTCAATCTGACTCCGGCATTCCACAAAACATCATCACATGCTCCAAACAGCCTCTGAGCAATATAATATGGGACGACAATAGTATAGGAAAATACTAATAGATACCGAGTTTTTTTAAAGGAGCATTTCTTGTAAAATCAGTTATTGCCTACTAAATAATCCTAAAACTGTATTTATAGCAAATTATATTACAACTATAATGATTCAGATGATTGAAATTTAGGTATTCAATTTCAAACACCACATCCAAACAGCCCTTGTTAGATTGTTCAAAATTAACTACTGCCCATTTAAAAATCGTAAAATTGTATACTATTGCCAATTATTATCAGGAAGTTAGTATTTATTTATTTATATTTTATACAAAATATTCAAATTATTCAATTTTGCAGTCAATGTTTAACACCACCACAAACAAGCCCGTATGCCATATTAGATTGGCCAACATTGAATTAAGAACATCTGCGCAGTAAATAGAATGAACAATCTAACATAACTTCTTTTAGAGATAAATACGACTTGCCACTAAGATTTTAAAAGTCCGGGCTATTGTGTATCCAAATACAACAATTGTTAAAAAAATGCTAAATTATACCCATTTAGTTAATCTCGTCTCTAAAAGTTTAATACTGCGTATGTAATTATAAATTTTTCTCTCATATTTTGCATTTGAGGGTATCTAAAAACCCGCATCATATATGAAACGAAGGATATAAGAGAAGAATATATGGAAATCACCAGAAGCATAAATGCCTCTCAAGATTTTCTTGCAGACACATAATATCAAAACTTATCAGACTTTCATTTCGTGTAAAATATGTTCCTACCGTCAGTTGTTATTGTGTCGTAGCATTACATGTTTGCATTTGGGTTAGTAATGAAAATCTAGCACATCTTGATACATAGCAAATGGGATTGTAGTAATGAAAAACAAAACACTACATGTAAGACACATTGGTTCTGTCTATTTCTTTCACTGTTTTAGTACCATTTATTTGTCTGAGAATACTTGATTTTTTTTTATGGAACATAAGGTCCACCATTTTGTCTTAAGGCCATTACACATATGACCCTATTCATGTGGAAAATTTTGGAATGCACAAAAGAATTTGGTAACGTTTGTATTGCATGTCTTTTACCTTTTAGCTTATTATCTTCATTAGGTAAGATTGTTTTGAACTTTATAAGCCTTATTGTCAGAAAGCAAAGCAATAATTAAAAGCAGATAGGTAACTTAACCAATCATTGACAAGACCGCAAGAAAATTGATCTGAACCTGAATCATGTCCAGAACCAGAATCGTTACCAAAAATAAATCATTTGAAAAGAGTTGACTTACTATTTATTTTAAGCACCGTAGATATAGTGCTACAGTGTTGGGCCAAAAAAGAAACCAAAAAAATTTAGGCTGGCCTAATTAGTATTTTTTTTTTTTTTTTTTAAATTGTTAGCACAAAATAGGGAGGAAAAAAATGTTACAAAAGTACCGACGCATTCAGATAAAAAAATACTCGCGGTAACATTTCCGAATTGATTTAAACAGTGTCATTTTACACCATGAGAACAAAAAAATAAATTCGCAAAAAAAATATAAAATAATAAAAGCACCGCAGCCAGATGGACATATTACTTAAGTTGTAGAACGCGTGATTCTTTTTCATTGTCAAACACCATTCATTCCAACTGTCACCTTCAATGATTTTTATCACTTTCATATCCTATCTTTCAAAACTTTATCTTATATTAATAAGTTGGTCAAATATTCCATGTTTCCACATCTACATATATACCCTCAATTCCCTCCCTCATCACCCTCAAATCACATCTTCTCATCTTCAAAAAAAAAAAAACCCATCTAGCTTTCCTTAAACATCTCTCATCATGGGCAACTATGTTTCTTGCACATTGACAAAGTATTCAAAGAGCACAAGGGTGGTATATCCTAATGGCGATATTCGCAAAGTGCGTCAACCTATCAAGGCAGCAGAGCTAATGTTGGAGTCTCCAAACATGTTTCTTGTGAACTCTAAGACTCTTAAGATTGGGGCGCGGTTTCAAGCTCTCAATGCGGACGAAGATCTTGAGATAAGAAATGTCTATGTCATGTTTCCTATGAACCGATATAGTTCAGTTGTCGCTACAGCAGATTTAGCGGCTCTTTTTATTGTCGCTAAATCTGGTTCCAAGAAGATTGGAATTGTTAGGGTTTTGCCCGAAAATGCACCTACGCCACCTAGGCTGAGCTTCGAGGATATAGAAGAGGTGTCTACGCCCGAGTTTAAACATATGATTTCGATGTGTAGATCGAAGAAGCCATTGTTGGAGACGATTGCCGAAGAACCAAGTTCGTTTAGATGATTGTTTTGTGGCCTGAAGGGTCTATTTCATTGTTTATATTTTATTTACCGTATAGATACTAAAAATTCTTTATATATTCTTTTTTTGCTAAGCAATAAGGGAATTGCAATTCTTTGAAGTACTCCTTCATATGTAACTATTGGTTTTTTAAGGTTGCTAAATATACAATGGAGTGTTACTTTTTCTATAACTTTTTCTTGTTTACCCTATGTGTAGATATCCAAGCAATTGCTTATTAGTTCCAGATTCATCTATGCTTTTTAGTTTCTTGTCTTAACTCAAAAATAGATCCTGATGTCAAGGAGCTAGGCCGGGGAACATAATTACATAGGAATAGAAAGTGCGATCTGAAGGTTGCTAAACCACTCGATCCAATTACAAAAACCTTTTCTTCGCCTACTAGAGATCCAAGTGAAAGAGTCTAGCTTAATGTCATTTACAATATGTTGGCCCCTTTTACACGGATCTTTAATCAACGATATACCAAAATACAAACTTGAATTGAAACTTTATTAATATTCAGAATCTGTCATCATTATGATTTGTTTACATACTTGTTCTATTTATACATAACCAAAGGTCATGATTGAATAGTCGTGATGGTTCGAATGAACCAACAGACATGTCTTTACATTTTGTAACTGCCAAAAACAGTTTTTTTAACTAACTATAACTGTCTAATATTTCCAGCAGATTGGGATTAGCCCAATGATTGGGTTCGGCCCAATATTCTCCCCCTTAATCACAATCGCTGCGACGTAGGTCTTGAAGGCATTTGTAGTCGTCTCACATAACTTCATTTGTCTTCGTTCTTGCTTCCTTTAACACTCACTGTAACATTGATCATTTTTTTCCTTAAGTCCAGGTTGATCATTGCTTTCTGGTTACTTCCACCTTGTTGTTGTGATCTTCCTTAAGTCCAGGTTGATCATTGCTTTCTGGTTGGTTATACCACCAACACTTTTGGGGTTGTTTTTTTTTTTTTGTTTTTCTTATTGGAGTTCTTGCAGTGTATATATCTTCCTTTGTTTTCCAGGTCGATTCATGCTTTCGGTTACACCACCATCCAAGTTTTTACTGCCAACTCCTTGTTGTTCAATGTTTGATATTGTTAAGTCGAAGTTGAATGGAATTTCCTTCCATTCTTGTTTCTTGATCTTCCTTGGTTAATGAACCATTCTGGTGCTTCTTCAATTGTTTGCCTTACGTAATGTTGGTTCTTAGACTTCTTACAATTGAGTTTGGATCTTGTTCTTCTTTCTTTGTTGGGCTTGTGTTTGTAAATGCCAATACTCCTTGCTTTGAAGCTTACTCCTTAATCTTAATCATGAGTAATTTATTGAGTTGATGTCTATGTTTTTTACTAGAAATTATTTTCTGATGTTCCCAAGTTCTTCCTTTCTGATAGAATCTGTTGTTTTCTTGGCCTCGTGATTGGTTAAATCCACCATCACCACGTCTTCTAAGTTTGTTGGCCCTATGTTCTTCCTTGTCGTTTCGAACAATTGTCCCTTCCTGGGTGTTCATGGTCTTTCATTATTGTATTTTAAGTTCTATCTTCAAAAGTCTTCAGTCTTCCCGATTGCTTAGGTCTAGTGACATAATATCTAAATCCGAGTATTGTTCGATAGACGCAACAATTTGAAGAAATCTGTCTGGTACGACATTTAATAATTTTCTTACGAGAGTAGAATCTTCATATGCTAATCTGACGCTTGCTGCTTTGTTGATATTACCCGTCAACCTTGTAACAAATGAATCTATTGATTCATTTTCTTTCATCTGTAACATCTCAAACTCCGATTTGAGTGTTTGTTGTTTTGCTTGCTAGACTCTTTCTTCTCCTATGTGTCTAGTTTTCAAGACGTCCCATATAGCTTTCGCGGTTTTGTGTTTTGTGATTTGAAGCAATTGTTCTTCTGGTAAGGCTTGGTAAAGGAATGCGATAGCAGTCTTATCTTTTTTGTTGTCTGCTTGGGTTTTTTTATTTGGTTCTATCATTTCCCATAAACCATTCGCTTCTAAAATAACTTGCATTCGTATTGCCCAAGTTGTGTAGTTTGCCCCTTTTAACATAGGGCATTGAAAATGGGTTGTTGACCCAATTTCTTTTATTTTAGAAGTACCCTTTTCTATTTTCTTATCATCCTTCCCGGACATATTAACAACTTTTTGTCTAAAAGTCTAAGTGTTTTTTGTCTAATAACAAAAATCCTTTATTTGTTATTTTATAATAAAAAATCCTTTATTTATTATAATAGAATTTTATTTTGTACTAATATAATAGTTAATAACAAAAATTCTCTTGTTATTAAAAGTTTTTTTTATCTATTAGGACAAATTCTAAAAATATATTATGTGCAAAATAAAATAAAAAAAACTATATATAGAGGGACTACTATAGATAAAAGAAAAGTGGAGGGGGTGTTATAATATTGAAACCTGGTAGGTTTTTATAACCTTGTGCCCTTCTTTTTGTGTTATAATTTCTGTGCCTCCTTTATTTCTTATCTCTTTGGGGAGTTCGTCTCCTTCTTCCTTCCTTTCTCTGGTTCTCACAACCAAAAGTATCGAGTAACCCTGGGGTTATGTTCTCGATCGTATGCTTCTTCGGTGGTTGTGTTCTCGAACCACTGGTATTCCCTTGATTTGTTGTGCGAAATTCGGGTTTCGCAAATTGGGGATCTTGAAAATTCGTCCAATATTTGGGCGTTTTGTGGATAATCGTGAATCAATTGATGATTCTATTGAGGGCTCGATTATTGATTCTTCAAAAAGGTGTGTTCTTTCCTTTTTGATGATTCGAATCTGCCCCTGATGATGACTTATGTTATCCTCTCGATGTGGTTTTCTGTTTTCGAATCTTGTTTTTCGGATTCAAAGTTCTAAAAAAACTGGAACTTTTTGAAAATGGTGAAAACCTTTTTTGTTGCCGGTTTAATTCCTGGATGAAACCCTTTTGTTGCCGGTGATTAATCACTTGGTGACAATCGTTGGAGTCTCCTGATACAAAAGTTTGATGAACACAAAATGATTTCAGTGATTGTGTTTAGTCTGATTTGCAAACTGTTTTTGGCCGAAAAATGGTGCGGTTTTTTTTTATTCAAAACAAGAACACGAAAAAAAACTAATCTTGGTATATGATGATTTCTGCTCTGATACCAATTGTTGGCCCCTTTTACACGGATCTTTAATCAACGATATACCAAAATACAAACTTGAATTGAAACTTTATTAATATTCAGAATCTGTCATCATTATGATTTGTTTACATACTTGTTCTATTTATACATAACCAAAGGTCATGATTGAATAGTCGGGATGGTTCGAATGAACCAACAGACATGTCTTTACATTTTGTAACTGCCAAAAACAGTTTTTTTAACTAACTATAACTGTCTAATATTTCCAGCCGATTGGGATTAGCCCAATGATTGGGTTCGGCCCAATACAATAAGCTCTTTCTTGGGCCTTTGTGAACCGAATGAAGATTCATTTCTAAATCGCCAAAGAACCCAAATAGTAGTTTGGACTACCGCATCGAGGAGGGGAGTGTATGTAGTGAGCCGACATGTTAGAGTGATCCGTAAGGTTGACCACGTCGGCAATGCAAGAGAAGTGCCTATCACAAAAGTTTCCACCACTTGAAATTGTCATGTTTGATAGATAAACAACTGTAAGACTAATGATGAAACGTTTAAAAAGCATTCAGTATCATCGTATGTCATCAGTCTAACGTGACCTGATTGAAATCGTTTGTTATGACGATCGAGGAACCTAACTTGTTGGTCCTACGTACTTTATTTTTATGATCGTTTTCCAACTACTTTGAGTTCACTTTACTTGATATTTTAGATACTGTTTTCCTTTGGTTATATAAATTTCTGAGCAAGTGTATATGTAAGCTCCAATCCTTCAACCTTAAATGCGTATATGTATATGAATATTAATTGTGAGTATATAACTATATATCTTGAGTTTTGTTATGAAAAAATTCACTACCAGTGGCAACAATTATCTCATCCAAGACACAACATGATATTCAACAACGTGAGATAAGTCGCATGAGCGTGCTAGAGGGTCGATCGGTTTCAGTTAACATGATATTCAGTAAGTTTCTCCTTTCTTACTATTTACTAGTCTTGATATCATTGCATTGATATTTTTTGTTCTTACAACAATTTATATTTTCTTGATTGTATTTTGACTTTGTTTTCTCTTGGCTAATGCTCATGGTGCATTCTCTCTGGTGTACGTGAATCACTGCTTCAATTCGTTACAAATTTGACTATATTATAATGATCATTTTAGTGGGCTAAACTTTTGATTGGGCTCTTAATGATTCATCATTGTTTTAAGTTTTAACCCAAAAAATAAAAAAAAGAAGAAAAAAGTAAAAATGTTAGATGGTAGTTCTCAGAATCAAACTTGACACTTTACTTTTGTGTATGTGTTTCTTATTTATAAGTATGTTATTTGGGAAATATATTTCCAAGCCGAAAGCTTGAACGTGAAATCTCCCGCTTTACGAGTATAACTTAACCATCTTTCTAGCACTTCATTTGTGTTGTTGTATGCCTTTTATTGTATTTATAAACAGTTTCATTTTTTTAATTTCATTTATAAACAGTTTCATAACTAGAAAGATGCAGCGCAGAGAAAGACTTATGCAAAGTAAAATCAAACAGTATCAGATAGATGCAAACAGAACCAGACAAAATCAGAGCATAACATGATGCTAATGTTTAGATGCAACATATAATTAGTCAAGACATAATCCGACTAGTAGTACTTAAGACTACATTGACGCCATCAACAACGCAAAACCATATTTTGCCAATAATAAACTCAGACATACCGAGTACTAGTAGACAGGGACGGAGCCAGGACTAAATATGACCGTATGCACAAATTTCTTTTAACCGTAATATAATAGAGTTAAAAAGTGAATTAAAACAAAGACTTCATTAAAACGATAAGACTAAAAACACATTTCGTTAGACTGGGTGCATTTTTGAACATTTGAGAAAAATCGTTGTTTTCTTCAAAAATTAACACTACATCAAAAAAATTCATAGGTGTCCCGGGCACCCGTGGGACACCCCCTGACTCCGTCCCTGCTAGTAGATGCAAATTCTCATGAAAGTTGATACAAATATCAATATTGAGTATTAACTCATAAATAACAAATTCCCCTAACGGAAAATGCTACTCAATATTAATAAAGTTTTGTGGATGTTTCATTTAAGTCATTTAAAGTTTATTTTCATTAAAAAAATCAATGAAATTTAAATATTGTTTTATTATTGTGTAATTAAAAAAAACATCTTTAAAATATTTATATATGTATTATTTGGTTGTACCTTAATAATAAACACCACCCTTGATTTTTACTCATCTCAACCAACTTAATGTACAATCAACTTATGCACAAGTAAAAACAATTACACAATAATAGAACGTTATTGAAAATTTAAGTGACTAAATTTGAACATTTTTCAAACTTGATTATTATTTTAAAATTAAAAGAAAGTTATAGTGACTAAGAGCATCACAATGCAAACAAGTCTTTATGACTTTTTGCATTTAATGCCTTTAATGCATAAGCCATTAATGGCTAGCATCTCTAATGCTAAAAAGTCTTAATGACTTTTAGCATTTAATGCATTTATTGCAAAACACATTGAATGAGTATAGTTTTTACAAATGACTTGTTGTTTAACAAGTCATTGTAAAAAGCTATGTAAAAAGCTTTTAATGCAATGGTAAAAAACATCTCCAAAAGCTTTTTGAAATAGTGAAAAGTCATTCTTTGATTTACCAATTTTTTTTTTGAACGGCAAAATTTTATAAACTAGCAAGGAGCTAGAAAAGAAATTACAAAGATATTAAATGCGGGTT